>JAODFY010130670.1:0-11303 GCA_027580055.1 Paracaudina chilensis | reverse complement strand
GCAGTTTTGAAAGTGTGTTCATCAAATTTGACTGAAATTTGTGACAGGTTGGTTTCGCTGATGTTGGCTACTTGGCCGTGGCGAATAACGTTAACTTGTTAGGCCTAACGTTAGGCCTTGGCTAGGTACCGTTACTTTCAAGTTTCATTAGAGTTTAGGCCTATGGGCCTAGACCTAAGTTGTCAGATTAGGCTCTGCTCGTGTGTAGTAGCCTAACGTTGTGTAGGCAGACTGGGGGTTTGACTAAGACCTATTTTGACCCCCACATCAATCCGACAATACACTTGTCACAGGCGATTTCAAGCTATGCTATAGAAAAGTGTTTGTAACAATGTTGACAATAATACAGGTGTACATACTGTATAGGCCTAGGCCTACTGCAAATGTACAACAAAATGATCAAATTTTACCCCCACATCAATTCCACAATGTACCGTTCAAGCGATTTCGAGCTGGCCTATATGCTTAGAGTAATTCTGGCAGACTGGCAGAATTGACGGGCAAAAGTTTTTATTGATCTGTGTTCTGTGGGAGGTGTACCCTTTTCAGCACGGCACTATTACTATGTGGGTTTGGGCCCTATAAATTAGGGACAACTTGTCATACAGGAAGTTCATTTAGATCGAAAGATAAGAAAATTGTGATTCCAGAAATATAAAAAAAAATAAAACTAAATAGTGACCTGAAATATGCAAATGAGGCTGCCATTTTGTTTGTTTACACAAACAACCCCATAAAATGAAAACACTTCAAAACATTATATAATGTTCTCCTGAACATTCTTTTTCCAATGGTACCAAAAGTAAGATTCCGTTGAGAATTGACCGAGTTATTCGGAGACAAAAAAATCGCCTATAGAGCCTAGCCTACACTAATGCATATAGCCTATTTAGGCCATTTCAACGTTGGCCTATTTTGGTCATAAATCTTTCCCCAACCTACACTTACCTTTGAAATAGGTAGAATAGATGTCCTAAACCAATGTAGATGTGTTTTTAGAAGCAAGATGGTCCTATTTCATCATTTTTTTTTTGGGGGGGGGGGGAGATTTTTCCCCAATTAGCCCTCAACGATACTTCAATGAGCCCACACCACGGAATTACATATATTACCTGGAAGGAGTGTCTACAACAAAAAACGGCACCAGTGCAACAGCGCCACACTACTCCCAAAAAGTTTCGGCCTATAAACCTAGCCTACAGTAACGTATACGAAACTGTACACGAAGACGGGTGTCGGTACAGGCCCGTTAATTTCAAAATGCCCACTTGTTCGGCAATTAACTGCACGAACCGCCAGTTTAGGGGATGCGGAAAAAAGTTCCATGTGTAAGTGACAAATTTGGAGTAAAAAAAGTGAAGTTGAAACCTCGGGCAATGATTACTATTAACGTCAACTAATTAGCTTATAACATTAGGCCTACCTGTTGGTACACAGCGCGGGTCGAAGCCGCTCTTATTTCGAACGAACATACACGCGTAGGGGTGGTCCTGGTGATGGGGGGGGGGGTTAGGGGCAGCCTGGACCTGAAGGACCGAGCTCAGTCCATACATATCACTGCAAAACGTGCACTGCTCTGAATGATTTTGATGCGTGCCAATTATTGTGTGCATGTGGGAGGGGATCTTTCACAGTGCACATTATGATTGGATTGGGGGGGGGGAACTGCGGTGATGGGCAAAGGACCAAAGTGGGGTGTTGGGGGGGGGGGAGAATGGCCCGCCACTTGTGAGCATGCGGCAATGCCTACTCCTTTGTGAGGGGGTAGGGTTGGGGAAGAGGTCTGAACAGGGTTTCACAGCATTTCAATATGAGCAATATGTTTGCTCTTAGAGAGTGCTGGGGCAGCGGTATTAATATGGAGCTACGTTTTTATAATATTGTATGTTTATTTCCACCTATAGGACAATTTTAGGGTATCAGGTCACCAAGAGTGGGACATGCATTTGTCCATCTCACTTAAAAAAAATGTGGGAGAGTACCCATCAGGGTTTGAAATATGTGGGTGTACAGCTGGAGCTATTAGCCCAAAGACCCTCAGTCCTAGATAAGATCCTGTAAATTCAGGGGGGGGGGTATTTCAAGAAATAGCCCCTGGGTGTGACTTCCCAATCTAAACCCATGCTATTGGTATAAGTTGAAACTTGATAGTTTTTTTTTAACCCAGTTGAAAGCCACTGCAGGCAAGCAGGAAATATAAAGTGAAGTCTGATAGTGTCTGTATGTTTTTCTCATATGATTAGAAATTTCAATACATAATTTGTTGTGGTCCAAGTTTAATTAGCTCCTAAGTATTGTAAAATAGCCTCTGATTATTGATAAAACTTTCTTATTCCAACACATGGTACCCCCTCCACAAACAGGCAGCCTTGAGCCTCAAATTAAGTCACATCTAGTTTGCTTCTTTCGAATGTCAAACCACATAGACTAGATATAAACAATCATTTTCAGTTTCACCCTTACCATCACTTATACATAAAATGTATCCTTATTCTCAATCTCAAACTCTAGTCAGGAGAGGGGTTATCAATACTTAATCCACTCTCTGAAATTACTGGAAATTTTTCTCTTGCATTATTTGCACTAAAAACCAGAAATTGAACATTTTTCCTATTTTTCTAACTCTGTCAGGTTTCCATTCAGCCGTCCTAAACTTATGCAGAAATGGCTCATCAACATGAGGAGGGACAGGTGGGAACCATCAAAGAAATCTGTTATATGCTCTGATCATTTTTCCCCATCATGTTATAAACACCAACTGCAGCATGGACAAACCAAATTACAACGAGATGCAGTCCCGACCGTATTCAACTTTCCTCGTCACCTTATGAGAGTAAGGAATTTATATTTTATTACCAGTGTAGCAGGATATTTTTTCATATGATTTGGGGATATAAAAGGATGGTTGAACAATTGAGGGCCATTGCAATGCTCACTTGGAGGCCCATATGGTTTCACCATCTTGTGAGAATGTCATGAAATAACCACACTGTGATAATTGTGCTCATTCATACAGAGCCAGATTAAGGTCTGGGCAAGCTGGGGAATTACCCATAACCAGGGGCCTCCTCAACCAGGGGCCTCCTCAACCAGGGGCCTCCTCAACCAGGGGTCTTCACATGATTCATGGAAAACATTGAGCAGGCAAACAGGATCAATAACAGAAAATTCTTGCAAATAAATTTACAAAAGTCACAAAATACAACACCATATTACATCTGAGCACCCTCAAATATTTTTTTAAATCCAAAGGAGAGGGGGAAACCTCTTCCCTTAGCTCCCTCACTGAGGTAGAGTGTGTCTCCACTACTGAAGGCCACCCAGGGGCCTCCACATGTCCAAATCAGGCTCTGTGGTCATAAAATTATTCATTTTGTACTTGGTAAATAGTCCCACTACAGAGTGTTACTGTCTTTAGGAGCTGATTTATAGAGTATGACATAATGCAAGGTGGTACAGTAATAGGATAGTATATGGGCCTTCCTACAACCATTTCTGACTGCCATGGCATGCAAATGTGAATGCTTTCATTTAAAATATTAAAACAGGAAAACAATTATTGTATTTTGATTTTTGAGCAGGATTGTTGAAGACATTGTCAGGTACATGCATGCATAAATATTATTTCTTACTTACTATTAATTTATTTCGAACAGGAAACCAAGAAAAGGAGATCACCAAAGAAGAGGACAGATTACCAGCAAACTACTCCACCTGCAACAAACACAGCCTCTGTCGAACAGATAAAAGCTGACCACATATACCACACAACAGAAAGCCCACGGACTCTAAAGCGTAATTTGGAGACCTCTTTTGAGAGAATGAATCAATTGAGGAAGCAGGTGAAATACTCAAAGAAAAGAGAAAACAGACTGAAAAAGAAAGTCTCATCATTGAAAAAAAGTGATCCACACCATTCGATATAAAAATCTGATAAGTGAAAATGTTGCCTCAGTCCTGGAAAACACATTCTCTGATGTTCCAGCTGCTGTTATGAAAAAGGCATTGAGAAACAAAATCAAGGGTAGCATTCACAATGGATCCTACTCTCCAGTTATAAGGTCGTTTGCTTTAACACTACAATTTTATTCTACAAAGGCCTATCAGTATGTTCGAAAAACCTTCGATTTGGCACTTCCCCATCCATCAGTAATACGAAAATGGTATGGATGTATCGATGGAAAGCCTGGCTTCACACAAGAAGCATTCAAAGCTCTAGAGGAAAGAGTGAATGAGGCAAAGATGAAAAACAGTGAAGTTATAGGTACACTCATGTTGGATGAGATGGCTATCCGAAAACATATTGAGTGGGATGGGAAACGGTTTCATGGTTATGTTGATGTTGGGACAGAATTGAGCGATGACTCAATTCCAGTGGCAACAGATGCCTTGGTTATTATGGTTGTAGCTGCGAACAGTAGTTGGAAAGTACCTGTGGGTTATTTCCTTATCAAGGGTATGACTGGTAGTGAAAGGGCAAACATAATCTCTCAATGTCTTCAGAAGCTACATGATATTGGTGTGCAAATTGTTTCCCTAACATGTGATGGGCCAAGCTGCCACTTTTCAATGCTAGAGGCTCTTGGTGCAAATCTGCAGGTATCTAGTTAGTCATCCTTCTGATCCAAACCTGAAATTTATGTTTTGTTAGATATATGTCACATGATAAAGCTTGTCCGTAACACCTTTGCATCAAGTGGGATTTTGAAGGACAGTTCAGGCAGGGAGATTAAGTGGCAGTACATTACTGACCTTCATGAGTTACAAAGTGAAGAAGGCTTAAGGGCTGGGACCAAGTTAAGAGCTTCACATATCGCATGGCAGAAGCAAAAAATGAAAGTAAGGTTAGCTGCACAGACCCTAAGTTCAAGTGTGGCAGATGCCCTGGAGTTCTGTCGAGAAGACCTCAAGCTGCCAAAATTTCAAGGAAGCGAAGGCACTACTGAGTTTATCAGAGTGTTTGATCACCTATTTGATGTGATGAACTCGAGGAATCCTCTTGCACGTGGGTACAAAGCACCACTGTGTTCTTCCAACAAAAACGCATGGCGACCCTTTTTAGAGAAAGCATTTGCCTATGTATCCTCTCTTACTGATGTTGCAGGAACACCTCTCCACAAAACCAGAAGGAAGACACCATTTATTGGATTCCTTGTTGGCATTCAGAGTTTTTAAGGCCTTTATGAAGACCTAGTTGCCTGTGATTCACCAAAACTGAAGTACTTGCTGACATACAAAATGAGTCAGGACCACCTGGAGCTGTTTTTCGGTGCAGTCAGGTCAGCCAATGGTAACAACAATAACCCTAACGGCTAGACAGTTTATTGCTGCATACAAGCGACTCCTGATGAGGCATGAAGTGGAGGCCGGTGGTGGAAACTGTGAATCTCTTGAGAAAATCCCTGTGCTACATGCCTCCAGTTCTCAACTAAAAAATGAGAAATGGGGAACCACAATGCAACAAGACCTCTTTTTGATGAAAAAATATGATATGGAGGCAAGAAAGCCACTGACCGAGGACCACGACTATGCAGATATCTCCAATGAAATTCTACTATCAGAGTACAAATCTGCTGTAGTAGCCTACATAGCTGGTTACGTTATCAAAATGACAAAGAAACTTTTGCCATGCCCCGATTGTTTACTAGCTTTAGTGGGAAACGATGACAATGGTGGTTTGTTATGCATAAGGAAGACCAGGGGTGGCCTCATTATGCCCTCAGCTGATGTTGTGAAGGTGTGTCAAGTTACAGAGAAGGTAGTACAGAGGGTCATGAAATCTACAGATGGTCAGCTACCAAAGACTCCTGGTATAGTGCATGCAATCGAGACAGCAGTCTTAGAGGAAGCTGCCCCTCTAGATGTCTTCTCATCACTCTATGAACACATGTTTGACTGCCCTCCAGATTTTAATCATGTTCCTGTCTTGATCAAGTCTTTGGCTGGTTGCTACATGAAAATACGAATGCACCACTTAGCCAAGACCATGACAGAGAAGACACTTGGAGAGAGAAATCGCTCAACTCTGACAAAAACCATTCTATTCCAGCACCAGTGAATACCATTGTGCCAATGTCTATTCTGATGTAGATGTTCACATCTCAATGAGCCTGTTCAATTTAAACACACATCAGCAGCCTTCTTCAATTTTCTCTAAATCATTGTTTGCCTATTCCTTGATTTTGTCTATTGTAAAGCCCACAAGACTCTACATCTGAATTAGGAATGATTTTGCATTTGATTATACTTGAATCTGCCAATAATTGACACAACACAACCCTGGAAGATACAGGGGTCAATGTGCTCATCCATTTGTCTTTACATCACTAGTATTATGTGTGTGCCATGAATTTTGCCATGTTAAAAAATCATCAGGCCACAATAGGAAAAATAGTATGGTGCCGCTTTCAATTCGATATCAATTATATATAAATATTATTATATTACATGATATGATATGATATGATATTATATTATATTATATTATATTATATTATATTATATTACATTATTAATATATATATTATTTCCCTCGAAAAAAGTTCTCAACCCCCCTAAAGTTATGTTTTTATGGAAGCCCAGTGCCTTAGCTACATTTTTTTATGTATGATAGCATTGCTGTATAGTGTAAGATGGCTGAGCTGAATTTTATTTCAAATTTCTCGCTCTTTCTGTCCGATCCTCCAGCAAATGCGGAAAAGGGTGTTTTAAGGATGCCTGGATGCAAAATAGTTTGATCCATTTTTTGTTAAAGATTTGTGTTAAGAAAAATAAATTAAGAATTATATATTTTTTTACACATTTGTTGGGGGGGGGGGGGGATAGTATGGCACTCGTTGGACCACTGTATTCGCCAGTGAATGGAACAGTTTCTCGACCTAGTCCTATGAGTTATAATAAAATAAAAATCCGTTCTTTATTGTTTACTTTGATAAGAAAAAACTGCAAACGCGAATGATTATAAACGTCGCGCTAACGTTATTTGTTTGTTTAATAATCAAGGTGTTTCAAAGTGTGCGATTCCCCGTGAACAACATATCGGTGAGGAGGAGCTTTACACTGAGACGTGCAAATGTCCCAAAACAAATTAATATGTTTTTAAACTGCCTCAAAATATGGTAAATTGGGGTTATTTTGTCCACACCGACATCCAAAAATGGGGGTATATTTATCCCCCTCCCAGGGATTTCCGCCAATAATAGAAGGTGAATAGAAGCAGTATAAAAGGACTACTGGCATTGAAAGTGTAGCTTCCGACGATCTAGGAGGTATAATTAGCAAAATTGTCTTCGCCCGCTACGACGTACGGCCCAACCAAAGGTAGCGCTTTGCATTAGATATAGATTGTGTCAAATCACAGAGGCTAGGCGTCAGCCTATTGGAATATCAGTTCAGTCGCTATTTTTTTCGCCGCGCGTGACGTCCATCGCTTTTGATCACTATGTATCCTAAATTTGCCAAAAAGCGTCACTGTTAACACTGAGATACATATACCTGTATTATCATGGAGTCAACCGCATACATTTTCGTATGGGCATGTTGTTTTACCACTTCTGAATGTAAACCTAGTCATTTCTTTTATTGTATCACATCGCTCAAAATTTATAAAAATTGTTTTGACGTTATGTTAGCGTGATTTACTGCAAAAATAAACAAGCACTAAATAAACAAATCTTCTAACCGAACCCAGGGTAAAGTGGAAGACAATACCTAATATATTTTTACATCAGATTGTTTTGAGATAGCATTACAGAATTTACTGAGAAAAACATTTATGTTCAGAAACGGACTCGGAGTATTATTTGGCAGATTTCACGGTAAGGCTGTGCACCGTGCATGCACGTACCGGTACCACCCAGAGCTGGGTGACACACGGGAGTGTGTTCACAAGTGGAAATGTTCTAAAAAAGTTTCTGAAATGCCATTGAAAAGAGGTTGAAATTTGTATATTGAGAATATTACAAAATGGTATTAATATCCTCAAAATGGCTTTGACTTGGGCTATTAAAGTTGCATTCTTTGAATAAGTAAAAGGTAGAACACTATCCCATGATCAGGTGACTTTTAATAATAAATTCATGAATGGCCAAAAAGGTTGAATCTTAATTTATTATATATTCTGTATCGCTGCCCTTTAAATGTACCAACCGAACGTGGCAGTTTCTGTTAATAGTTTCACATGGTTAATACAATATAGAACATTCACATTTATTATAAGTTATAATCATTATATGCGTTAGAAGCATTATATTTAAAATTATTACATATTATATTTTCAATTGTGATTAGATATCGTCGCATCTGTTCACATGACCTTTTCTTCTTAGAGAAAGCCACTGAATTACTCGGTTATTTTCTCGATAGGGGATACCCATATAAGCTCCTCAGCTACTATTTTTTATAAGGTGCTTGCCATACCGAGATCGAACCTACTCCGCTATCGTGATAAACCTTCTTCAGACCGTCTACCACTTGTTGTCACCCACCATCGATCTCTGAGACTCTGACCCCCCTCACACAGAACGTTAAACGCTCCTGGGGTATTCCCCATTCTGACCCCGACGTCGCCGAACTGTTTAGAGAACCTCATATGGTGGCTTACAAACAACCCCGAAATTTGAAATCTATTTTGGTACACAAGTCTCTCACCCCCGACACTCCAACACACAGGGGAATAAAAAATGTAACAAGCTACGCTGTCTAGTTTGTAAACATCTAGATATTTCACTGGCCATTCAGCACCAAGCCTCAGGTCTCACCTTAAATCCAGGTAATTGTAATTGTGACTCGAATAATGTCGTTTATCTTCTATACTGTATCAAATGCCCGCTATAGCCACCTATATCGGTGAAACCAGCACTAAATTTAGGTTGCGTTTCAACAACCATAAGTTCAGTATCCGCAATGACAGCAAAGGCTTCCCAATCGCCGAGCATTTCAATCTACCCAATCACAGCATATCTGACCTGAAGTGCGCCCTTCTTTATGGCCACTTCCGCACTGCCCAGGAAAGGAGTATTAAAGAGGTAAAATCAATAATCTCTTTAAATACACACAGGATAGGCCTCAACAAAGACTTGTCGTTCATGAGCAGTCATGCACATATTCTTTAATTGTATATGCCCGTCAAAAGCTCAACATACTTTCATTGTACTTTTACACTTTTGAAATTATATCTATGTTGGAAATGAATCTGTTTTTTGTGTACTTTTTCTACCTTTCTATACCTTCCAACCCTCGCCTATTACTATGTTACCTGGTATATGAGAGTGATTATGCTTTAAACAGGTAACTTTAGTTGATATGAAAGAGGATAAAAAAGTGCACAATGCATTGAACATTGGGAGACTTCGCTGATGATTCATGTGGTTACTACATCAAATGGAGAACAATTAGGGACTTGATTTTCTTGGTGCTTGAATGGTGGATTTGGAGAATAATTATAATTATTCAAGTTTTTATTTGTTTGTCTCCTTGAAGCTTCTGTCATCATGATATTATTAATGTACAGCAGATGAGTCATAGTCAGCTTTAAAGAGATTTATGAGCAGTGATCAGTGTTAAGCTGATATAAGAATGTAGCGGTTTAGTGGCTGATGCATTGAGCTCATGATTCAAGGATCACAGGCTCAACTGTCATTAACAGGGTTCTGTTTCTTCTGGAAGAAACTGGTTTCTTCTGGAAGAAACTGGTTTCTTCTGGAAGAAACCGGTAGAAACTGGAAGAAACTGACATGCGTAACACTGGCTACTGGCAGAACTGCTAAGATACATCAAGTATGCCATCATATTACTATTGAAACATTATATATAAATGTTAATGATAAAAGGATTGAACAAAGGTTTCAATATTATTTTCCAATCCAGGAACAGAATGCCTCTTTCTGCAGGACGTTTTCTTTGGATATTGGCTACAATCTGTTCCATTCTGTCAAAAATAACACCAACGTTTCATATGAATTTTCTTTCATAGGTGGACAAAACTTACAACTCAGTTTAAAGCTTCAAAAATGAAAATTATTGCTAGAAGTGGAAGTCATAGGAACAAATAGACCCGATCTTACTCTCTTACATTCTTTACTTCCAGACACGAAACCACTGTTTTTGAAGTTGTTATCTCAGTGAAGACTAAAAAATCAAATTAAAGCTGTTAAGAAAGCTGGTAAACATGGCATATGTACAAGTAACGCACTGGTTACATAAATGTCCTCCAGGAATATAAATCTAAAGTTGTTCGCCACAGACCATAATTTCACCCAAAATAGTAGATAGTAGAGAATGAAGCAGGGAATCTAGATCACATATCGAATCATTGATCATCAACACTTAGTTTAAACCACAATAATTGAAACAAGGAAGTAGGGAAACTGATCATTATTATTTTATTGTAAAATAGAAGCCATAGAAACTGAAAGACCCAGAGCATGTACATTGACACTAAACGTCAAATGAATACAAAATAATTGTGATAATTTCTCAGTCACTCAGTAAAAAATTGCTAGAAGTTTTCATGTGAACTAGAAGTCTAGTGAGCACCAATAATGGAGATAATTCTTCAGTCAGTTTGAAAATTCCTAGAAGTTTTTATGTAAATATGTTCCTTATCATTTTTAATTGAACATGAAACTTTTGATTAAGTGTTTTTTTTTTTTTAAAGATGTAGCAACTGCTGAATAATCTATTTTATGTGTTAAACATGTCACTCATAGCCATGAAGTTGGATGGCAAGTTTGATATAAAGCTTTATGGAAGACTTACATTCATAGCCCTCAGAGACATCTACCAGGTGCTTGGTTTCATTGCTATGGCAATTGGAAGAAACTTGAACTTGGTGTTCTTTTGTTGATGATTGGTCAGTAATTTTTTCTCATGACCAATCAGCTTTTAATCAGCCTTAGCCCCGCCCTGGCAGTGCCTGTTTATGTGTCAATTATTTGCTGGGCCTAAAACATTGATATTAGAAACTGTTTTTACCAGCCAATCACAGATTTTGTAGCATAATCAAGTGTTGCAAACACATGCGTATACCCATGTAAGATAAAGATCAATCATTCTGATTCGTTATTTTTCCCCCGGGATTTCCTATCACGTCCGAAAATATTGGGCTAAAATTTGAATAACTGCAAAATATATGGTTGATATAAACAATTTTGCGAGCGATGATATTTGGTCTCGATAGGCGTTTACCGCCATTGTTTGTTGTTATACATAATTTGTGATAAAGCCCGCGATTAGTGGTTCACCAATCATACATGCTATTAGGTCGCTTGCATATATCGTTACAACACCTATGTATATATCAC
>JAODFY010130559.1:0-11304 GCA_027580055.1 Paracaudina chilensis | reverse complement strand
GTATGTATATATATATATATTATGTATGTATATATTATGTATGTATATATATATTATGTATGTATGTATATATTATGTATGTATGTATGTATATATATATATTATGTATGTATATATTATGTATGTGTGTATATATTATGTATGTATGCAGATGTATATATATGGATTATTAGGCAACAAACAAAACAGAAAGGGGAATTTCCCTGATGGGCAAACATTTTGTTTCAACTAAACATTTGCAGAGGACCTGTATTAAACACTTTCTTTCAGAAACCCATTCTTTCTGCTTGGATTTTACCAGTTAAAGGTATGGCGTCACATCACAAATGAAAAAAAAAACCTCTATATGCATTACAGAAGGGGTACTAGCACTATTATTGGTTAATTAGTACTAAATGCAAAATACTCCATACATGTATATATCTTGCCTCTGAATATTAGAAAAAAAACGCAAAATTAAGTACCATTCCATGCTATGATTAGCGGTGCATTTCGCAATAAGTGGACAATTAGGCACACACACACACACACAAACATGTACTGTATGTGTTTCTCAGTCTATATATATACCCAAGGAGTATCTGCCTTCATAAATTGACTGCCTTCTTTGTAGTTCAATTGGTTTGCATGTGTAATAAGCACTTTGAGGTGGATTCATTAATTGCTCTATTTCCATATAAACATGCTGTATATGTTTGTACATAACCCACATTTGCCTTTAATATATTTAAATATTTATGTATCTATAATATTTATCTAAAAGAACTTGGTAGCCATTACCCCAGAAATAGCCTGTGTTATTTTACCGTTGTCCGACAGGGCTTTTTCTGGAGAGTACTTTGACCTGAAGGATGATGGCCACTTCCATTGCATTGTGTGTGATGCTGTACTGTTTAAGTAAGTTTTCCCAATTTACCATTTCAACTTATTTCAGACCTGCCAAGCGTCCTGATTTTGGCTCGACAGACCCGGTTTCCGATAATAAAAAACCTCCCCAAACAAGGGGGACACACCGATTTCCCAATTCTAATAAAAATTAGGATGGGAAAAAAATATCATTTTCCAGGAAGTAACAGTAAGAAACCCTCATATAATATATAAGATAAAAAATTCCGACCATGCCGTAAATTTTTAGGTTTATGGCTGTAGAGAAATATCCTTTTCATTTTGGCCATGTGCTCAGAAGATAACAAGTTAAAGGTGGGGTTGCAAGTAGCGAATTCACATGAGTTTCCGGTGACTCAGAGAACTCACAGATTCCTAATTTAATGAACATGTTAGAAAATTTTCTCACTGAGGTGTTTATAGTTGCATTTGAAGTTACTACAACAGGGATGTGTTCATTCATAGATTCAAAAGCATTCGACTGAGCCAATTGAAAATCTTGACTTTTTGGTAGGTTTTGCAACCCCACCTTAAAGGTGTGCAATCATCGACCCTGACAGGACCATTTGATCAGTTTTATTTGGGAGCAACTTGTACATCACCACTGCACTGCACAAGCTCGTTGTCTCTCCCTTGAAACACGACCCTTTCAGTCGTCCATTCTACTTGATAATTGAATCATTCACTCTTCATGATCCTTTTCAGTAAACTTTTCACACAGCTCCTAAAATTTACGGTGGAAAGCTACGGTTTAATTTGTCTTGTAATATATTATCCTGTTGCGTTTGGTTTTGACACCCCCAAAGCTCAGTTGCCTCTCCCTTTCAGTCGTTTTTCCTCCTTAATTGAATTTAATATTCACTTTTCATGATCCATTTCCAAAATTGACAGGACAGAAGCAAAGACCTTTTACGTACAATTCCCACACTGCTTGTACGCACGACCCTTCCAGTATTTTTTCTCCTTAATCAATTGAATTATGCAACTTTCATGATCCATTTCCAAAATTGACAGGACACGAGCGACAACCTTTTTGTAAACTTTACCCAAAAGCGAAGGTTTAAACTGACCTGCGTACTACGACCCTCCTAATGGTCCCCAGTCATCTCCCCAATCATTGATGCATCCTCATCGGTTGTTCGGTCTAATCTTCATCTGTGGAGCTTCGTCGATAAAGCAGGATCCATAGTTAGAGCCTTTCGGCAAATATCCTATTAAACATGACAGATAGATTGTTCAGTGCAATTCAATTTATAATAGCAGAAGAGTGCTAAAGAATGTGATAAAAAATACATGTAACAAGGTACAGTTAAGGAGTACATGTAACCTGTAATTTCAAGTTGGTGACTTTTACTGGTGAATAAATAAAAATAGTCAAGGATTCTAAATTTAGCAGAATCTCTGCCGTGCCTTTTATTTTGCTAAATCCACAAATTCACATCTCTCTGTACTTGAGAACCTATTAATTTCTGTTAAGATTTGTAAAAGGAGAGCAACAGGTGGTGATTTATCATTAAAATAATTAATAATTATGTATTAAATAATTAAATTTACAGTGATAAAACAGTGCAGGGTTTCTAAATTAACATTTCATGAACTCGTGTAATGAGATGATATTGAGATACGGTCACAGGTCAAATGAGGATAAATGCTCACACACGTAGCACTAATACACTGTTAGTAAATGTTTCCCGAACGTCATAAAACTAAATGTAGACAACACTGATGAATTCTGATATGGTGACTGTTTATAGGATTTATTATTTTGTCCACACAAATTTGAATCTTTTTATCGAGTAAGTTTACAATTTTTTTGTAGGCTACGTAACGATACAGTCATGGACAATTTTCGCATATTTGTTAACAATGATTGTTTATGCTTTTTTTTTTTAAATAGTTGCCAACTTTTCTTGCAATATCCCTAAATTTAGAAATACCTCAATAAATCTTATCTCTCAGAATTACATAGATCTTACCCGCAATTTTACACTGGGTAATATGACCCTTCTGTAAGCCGACCATGAGTGCCGCCATTCTGGGAGATGCGAACCCAAACAGCTGTTCAATTATCTTGAAATCCGAGTCGCTAGCCTGCCGGAGATTTCCAGAACTTTCATGGCGGAATGTCTAAGATCAGTGCGACAAATGTTTGTTTTTGTAAGACGTGACAGATGAGGCAGTATACCATCCTAATAACATTTGCATCTGATGTATTGCATCGAGTTACATGGTGACACCTAAAATGGGTCCTCGCTCGGATGGATTGCTTTTAAAATAAATTTGTGTATAATTAAAGTAATATCGGCGGGATGAAAACGAGCAATATTCCATGTTTTCCAATATTCCAAGACTAAATCTGTATTACAGTAATAAAAAAATGTGTATGTTGGCATAACTAACATATTGTGTGATATATTCACAAAACATAAAAATATCTGTAGTGCAGAAAATTCTTTTTGCCATGAATCAAATTAAATTCTGATTGTTGGCCCACTTTTTGAATCCTTGTTGCAGTTATTAAAAGAAACCCATGTAATCATGGTGGGGTGTTACAGTATGTGTGTGTATGTTTGTGTCACATTTTTGAACCTGAACAAAGGATTCCAGGTCCTCAGTAGGAAATTCAATGGAAACAGTAGGTTCTCGCTTGGACAAACAAAGGTTATGGTATTGTCAAGGTTAATGGGGTCTATTAGGTAAAGAACATTTCAGTGAGGTCCTCGGTTTGATGTCATAAAAAACTGTGTGTTTGTGTATATGTGACACTGACATCTTGCTTGTACTCGGATAATTCAATAGGGGAAATTTGGATGAAATTCACATTTGGGTTTGTGGTTAAGCTAATTTGTTGTTGACATTTGTGTGTCCCATTCATGTTTATATACATTGTTATGATTTATATAAGTTCATGTAGGCTACATAACATTAAAGGTATGGGCGATTTTCGTGTTTGTCTCACTAAAGTTTTCAGTCTGAACATGGACACGTCAAACCATCTGTTATTGGTACCTGTACCTTTGAAATTCTCTTTATTTTTATGTACGTTTTTTTTTTCTTTTTTTTTTTAGGTCTGATGAAAAATTTGACTCTGGGTGTGGTAAGTAAATTTTAAATATAAAATATCTAAGGGTTGTACTTGCTAAAATACACTAGTCTATTATAGTCTTAGATTATAAGACAATATTGCACGATTCCCGTAATCCACAGCAAACACTGGTGTTGTCGACTACAGTATCTTTGCCAGGAGAGGTACTCCTGTCTGTATTGACACTTGGTTATAGATCCATATATTATTTATATCAGCTAGTATAGATGCAGGAACTTTTTTGCTCAGAGATTATTTATTTCCAATATTTGCAGTCATTCTCTGTGTTTATTAAATCTTTGTTGAGTCTCTTCTATCAACTGGGGCAGGGTCAGGAGAAATCCTTCCCTTTCTTTGGTTTTCTCTCATGATATTCTGGTCTGAATTGATATCTCCTGACGTTTCACATCAGCGATAAAACACCGCCAGTGGCACAAACCTAGAGGGTATCATATTCAAAGGCTTATTACAGCGGCATTTTTGAGTAGAAACGAAAAGCTTTGCCCTGAATTTAAGGTGCGGGGGATTAACACCAGATTCAGTGGTCTTTCATATTAGCACTGATTGAATATGCAATTTTAATTTAAAAGTACAATTTTAGATTGTGGGTGGGCCCCTGAGCATGCAGGGCCCTTGAATGTGCAGGGCCCTAGGCCTATATCGCCCTGCCTCAACATGACAGAAATCTGCTAGACTGGGTCAGCTTGGACCATAATCACAAACTTCATGGGTAGTTAAATTAATTTAATCTTTAAATAGAAAGGGATCTGTTTTAATTCATTTTAAGGTCTTTATTGTGTATATGTGTTGGTTTCAGTCTGTGTTATCTTTTGTATTGAACGTAATCCCAAATTTTATTAAAATAAATCACCCTTCCCTATCCATTTTGAAGTGTATCTGATTCAACCATCACTTCAAAATTTGTTCAATTTGCATTCTTCATTGTAAAATTGTTTATTCTGCAAGGTGAATTGTATCCAGTTCAATCTCTATTTTAAAGTTTATTCAACAATGTCACTGTTCGTTGTGTTAAACCTATCCAATTCAATTTGATTGTGAAATGTCAAATCCTATCATCACTGTGTAGTGTATCCAATTTATTTTTAGTATTATTTTGAAGCATATAAACCAATTCAGCCTCCATTCTGAAGTGTATTCAATCTTTATTTGCACTCTGTATTCATTGTGTAGTATCCAATCAATGATTGCACAACGCTGTGTATAGTATGTTGCGTATCATTTGCCTCGTGTTTTTATGTAGCTCACGACTTCACAAAGTCGTGAACAATTCTCTCTTGAGTTCCTATAGCGACTGTATTTTGCGTTTGAACTCATGAGCCTATTTAAAGAAGTAAAATGGCCCAGTAGACTGCGGCAAAACCCTACCAAAATTAAATTTTTATTAATTAATATCGCATCCGAATCACATCACTATTCAAGTTTTATGTCTTCCCACATTTCAAAATTTAGTGTTTCATACCAATAATGAACTTTACTTAATGTGCACTGGTCGAAATTTAACGATATTTCATCAGTCAAGTGGCGCAGTCAAGTTTTCGTTTTTCAAATTCTCACTTCACGACCCGTGTTCACAAAGGTCCAAGCTAAATGAATTGGCCCACGATGTAGTGTTTACACAAACACAAGATAAATGGAATGCAGCATTATTGTCAAGAGGCACACTGTGACATACACACACAGACACACACACAGAAAGACAAAAATAACATATTGAAGGAAACAAAAAATCAAATTAATAATTGAGCAAAATTTATTTTATTCCATAATTATTTTCAGTAATTGTATTTGGAACACATATTTGTCACCATTGAACAATGCCCCTAGAAAAAATAAAGTATGTGAGTTTGAAGTGTACATCAAACTAGCATTATAATATTGTTTTTTTTTAAATCCTTTATCGATTAACTGATTTGTTTCGCAAGCTCAGTTTTAAAGAACAAGCATTCTTTATTAAAAATAATTGTTTAATTGAGAATGCTGCTTATCTCCATTTTTTTTTAAATGAAATTAAATTGTCAGTCATAAAGTATATTTACATTTTTTTATATTTATCGAATGACATTTATCATTTAGGTTTACTTTGAATATTAAAAATATGCAATTATAACAATACAAAGTGGCAGAGTGCCCTTTTAAGTGGCTACTTTATTAAAGTGGCCAAATAAAGAAATACTTTGATTTTCGAATAGTGTTTGGACAAGGCTTTCCAAGCAGATTTTTTTTTTAATCAATCCAATGTTTATTGAACAAACGTCCTCAAGAGCCCAAGGGTTTTGGTTCATTGAAATCTTTTGGATGAGAGATTTAATCTTTTCCCACTGGGAGCAGGGTGCAGAATTTTGCAATTGATGGAAATTTCTTAAAAAGGATAGAGAATATTGGTTTGTGGCTTTCTGCATCTTTGTCTGGGTTTGACATTGTTGCAGCTAGTAAGGCATTTATACTACAGATGTTATTCTGGCAAAAGTTGACGTAGGGGCCTGCGCGTGTGATTTTGTCGCACACGATTCTTTGCCATGCGCGATTCTGTCAGAAGCTTTTTACATGTAAAAATGCTTGCATGAGAAGATTTTTCACATTCTAAAAAATTGTTCTTTTCCCGACTATGCGCGCAGGACAAGAAGTCATGAATATATTTATTTACATTCAACAATTTAACATACAGTATATGACAATCGGGTCCGTAATTAATCAAACACAGTTATCCCACTCATAAATTAAATCATTGATTTACACATGCAGTATCCAAATATGATGTAACTCTAGTTTGATCTGGGAGCTATGCATAAATTATCAAATGTAATTAATATCAGCCTATAAACTTGCCAAAAATCTTTGGAATCTGCATGGCTTCAAAAGATGACAACAATTTTAATTATTTTTTGTTGTTATTGATATTGTTATTATTAATTGAAAACTATGAACCCTGAATTGAAGCCTATGAAATTTGGTGTTAAAACTCATTTTGTTTGATATGTTTATTTGTACTTGTTATCATACACATAGTTACTTGATCTGTTTCATCCTAAATTTGTAATGTGAAATTCCCACAACCCATAGTTGGGGATAGGGGCAGGGGGAATGGTGTCCCCCAAGAACAATCTTGCCCATAGAAAAAAATGCTTGCCCCCTTAGAACATTTTTGGGGAAATTAAATGACCCCCCCCACCTCTACCTTTTCAAATTACCAAATTTTATATTTTTCTGTGGTGTGCTTTATTTTACATATATATTAATGTTTACCCATTCTGGCAGTACTGTAGGCCTTTAGTTGCAAAATAAAATTTTGTATGAAATTTTGTAAATGCTGAAGCCCACTTCAACATATTATTTCTGCTAGTTTCTAGTTGATTAAGGTATTTCATCCGTGAAAGAATGGCCGAGGAATTACAATATCCAGAAATGAGGCAATGATGTTGCAAGATTCCTCTCTCCTTTCAGTATTTGTATAAAAAATTGTAAAACCATAAATTCTCCCACTCCCACTAAAAAATTGAGATTGTCACAGGCTCACATTAGTTATGCACAGAATGTTAATTCTCTCTTTTTTTAATGAACAAAAGAATTGTCACAGCCTCAAGGTGCAGACTGCGGTTTTGTTTGCTCCCATGATGTAAATGATGGTTGCCATAGTAACCTGTAGTTCTAGTAGTGAATCTTGCATTAAAAATGCTGTTTCAATCATATACAATGTATCTGAAAATACAAGTGGGATGATGAAGTTGTTTTTTTTTACATTCATAAAGCAGTTATCATAAGGCATAATGCAGTTATCATAAGGCATAATGCAGTTATCATAAGGCATAATACAGTTATCATAAGGCATAATGCAGTTATCATAAGGCATGAAGCAGTAATCATAAGGCATAATATAGTTTAATATCATAAGGCATAATACAGTTATCATGAGGCATAAGCAGTAATCATAAGGCATAATGCAGTTATCATAAGGCATAATGCAGTTACCATAAGGCATAATACAGTTATCATGAGGCATAATACAGTTATCATGAGGCATAATACAGTTATCATGAGGCATAATACAGTTATCATAAGGCATAATGCAGTTATCATAAGGCATGAAGCAGTAATCATAAGGCATAATACAGTAATCATAATACATGAAGCAGTAATCATAAGGCATAATGCAGTTATCATAAGGCATAAAGCAGTTATCATAAGGCATAATGCAGTTATCATAAGGCATAATACAGTTATCATAAGCATATTAAAAGCAGTTATCATAAGGCATAAAGCAGTTATCATAAGGCATAAAGCAGTTATCATAAGCATATTAAAAGCAGTTATCATAAGGCATAAAGCAGTTATCATAAGGCATAATGCAGTTATCATAAGCATAATGCAGTTACCATAATGCATAAAGCAGTTATCATAAGGCATAAAGCAGTTATCATAAGCATATTAAAAGCAGTTATCATAAGGCATAATGCAGTTATCATAAAGGCATAATGCAGTAATCATATTTATGACCGTTCATATACATTGTACATTGATGCAGATTAAAGATGAAGTTTGCAGGATTTCTCCTACTATAAATATTTTTGGTATTATTTTCCTTACAGTCTGCAAAATGTCCATCTTTTATAACGTTTTTGATATTATTTCTCTTAATTAATAATACAGGGTGGCCTTCATTTTACGACATGGCCGCTCAAGGAGCCGTCAAGATGAGACCAGACCATGCTCACGGGATGGAACGGACAGAGACAGTGTGTGCTAAGGTTAGCTACCGAAGGTGTACACTATTTACACATTTAAACAAGTGGCGTCGCAATGGGTAGCGGGCCTGGGGGCATGTTCCTAAAAATTGTTGTGCCCCCCAACGGGATTTTTGATGCTGATAAAAAAAGACTTACATTTGCTGACGTCCCCCGCTGAATTGTTGTGCCCTCGCCCTACTTTGTAAATCGCTGCCATATGTTATTGATTTTAACCTATTAACAACGCAACACTACTAAGTCATGTTATTTCACATACATGGAAGAATATATGATGAAAATGATAAGATGATAAACTCCTTTTGATAGGAGATTTTTTTATCTCAGATTTTGTAGGCTACTAATTCAGTTAAATAAGTGAAATAAATGAAGCGTTTTGTTTTTCGGCAGTGCGGTGCTCATCTCGGGCATATATTTGAGGATGGGCCGATGCCAACGGGACAACGGTACTGCATAAACTCTGCCTCTCTTAAATTCCAAGGAAAGAAAAAGTGATGCTCTTATCGTGATGGTGCAAGAACGAATGAATGTGCTTCTGGTAAGACCCTTATGCAACATCCTATTATTAACAAACAATAATCTTCGACCCTTCTTTTTCCCAAGCAAAAATAATTGTTGCAGTTCCACCATTTTACTTGTCACAAACATGGAACCATTTTAGGATGTAAACAGGGCTTAAAAATTATAATGAGCATGATCCCAACTGCATCCCTCAGATTTGCAAAAAATGTAAATACAGGAGCAAAATTGGCCGTGTTAAAAAATAATATGATCCCATATATAAAGTCACTTTACTATAGCATTTTTAGCTCATAACAACTAGCTGGGTGAGCTTTTGAGATCGTGCTCCATCCTTCTATCTATGTATCTGTCCATCTGTTCACAATTGTTCTGAGTGTTCCTGTGTGTACAGGCTTTATCGGATCTTGATGAAACTTGGACCCAATGATCATCATTTTAAGGTCAAATTTCATCTCGGGGTCATTATAGTCATCAACCCCCACCTGTATTGTGTGTGTGTGTGTGACACTTGGTTGTAAACATAAGTGGATCATGTCTGATTAGGTCAAGTTCATACTTGGTTTATATGTTTGTCATAATGAGTACATGATCCCTATTGTTTTTAGAGGTTATCTGAGGTCAACAGAGGTCAAATGCTGAAAACCTTGTAAACAAGTTATGTCAAATGTGCTTGGTAAGATCTAGTTAAAATTGGTATACATGTTTCCAAAATGTTCTCAAAAATGAATCAAAACATCTGATGAAGGTTTGGTTCCAGATTATAAGCGAGCCGCCATGTTTTATCTTGTGATAATTTTTCAGTGTGTTTGTTTTTTTATCTGTTGATCATAAATATCTGTGGCTTGTCAGTAGCCTTAATGGACAAAATTACAATTTTAATTGAATTAAGCTTGATCCCTGTTTTCGTTCACCCATCCAATTTGGTATTAAATCAACCCTCCATTGTTTTACATAACACATCCGTGAGTTGCATTAAACCATAATAAACCTCCATGAATGGCTTGTTGTTATATGTATCTTTCATATCTTTAAATTTGTAAATATTTAATACAATATATTTTTTATTCCAAATGTCAATGCCTTTTGCCATTACATCTACTGAAGATGAAAGGCTTTCATAAATGGCAGTCTGTTTTGTTTTAAGTTAGCGGTGAGTTCAGACGCAAAAGAGTTCAGCCCAAAATATTTGCTTTGACAAAATAAATGATGGCGCTAGATAAGAATTGAAATGAATTGCACAATGGCATGTATGAACTGTTTGAAATAAGCAGTGATTTTCAACCATCCACACAAAAAAAAATATTACATTGGCCAAATAATGATGTCACTAAATCAATTGAAATGTTCATATCACATGAATTGAAAAATACTGGCAATTTGTTTTTGTCTGAGGTTAGCAGTGGGACCAGACAGCAAGCCAAAAATACTTTATTTTACAAAATGATGCCATTAGATGAAAATTGAAATGAATTCGAGTTATAGCATGCATGAACTCTGTATACAACTTGAAAGTCAGTAGTGATTTTAAACCATTCACAAAAAGAAAATATTACATTGGCCAAATGATGGCAATAAACAATTCAAAAGCTCATAAACCATGAGTTGAACAACGGCATACATGAAATGGGTATAAACTTGAAGTTAGCAATGATTTTCAACCATCTATAAAAAAAAGATGACTTCTTGGGCAAATTTGTGGCATTAGATGAATTGATATATTCATTTACTATGAATTGAATAATGTCATAAATGAACTAGATAGTAACAGTGATTTTCAACCAACCAAAAAAAAATGATTACATTGGAAAAATCGTTATGGCGCTAGATAAATGGAAATATTCATACCACCTGAATTAATTAATGGCATTTATGAACTCGGTATAAACTTGACCTTAGCAGTGATTTCAAGCAGTGATTTTCAACCATCTACAACAATTTATATATATATATATATATATATATTACGCTGGATTCAACGGTTGGGCGAATTCCCCATTGACTTGCACACTAAACTAAAACATTAATTCCTCATCGACTCCCTAACCTCTGACT
>JAODFY010130448.1:0-11306 GCA_027580055.1 Paracaudina chilensis | reverse complement strand
ATTTAGACGGGTTTAAACCAGGTTTTTGCCACTGTCCCGGCAAAAACAGGTTTTGGACGGTCCAAAACCGAACCCTGACAAAATCTCTGAATATAAGATGTATTGAATATTAAAATGCCACATTCAACTGGTACGTAGATGGCCCATGAAGAATGGATGTGTTTTATTGTTTTAGTGATCATGACTTCAATATTAAAGACTGGGGCTTGATGTCAAATTCCAGGCCCATATCTTTGCGACTGTATGTGTGATGATCAGCTTCTTGGTACAGTTGTGTCGGTAAAATATATGTACATTTTCATATGAATGTTAAATCACTAACTAAAATCTCACCATGGCTTTTTTTTTCCCAAAAAATTCTGCTCCGATATTGTTTGTGTCAGATTTTGGTTCCTTGACTGGAGCATGTTAAAAAACTCTTTCACCGTAAAAATGATAAAGGTGGATTCCCTGAAATCTATTTCAGTATTAATTCAGTACAACAACAGATTTGTTTTGCAGAAATCTGAGCTGCATTGTTTGTTTACCATGTAAACAGGTTCCTTGTCTGGCTTTTCTTGGACTGTCCCATTACACAATCCCTTTTAAAAGGTTTATATTTACAAGTAGTTTGCGTTTGGGGACCCAGGTAACAACATTATGCAATGCCCTGGTTTACACAACCTGAATTGCTGCACGTTTTGAATTTATTACTCACAGGGTGTCTATTTTGATAAGTCTACTTACACAGTATGAGTCATGAACAGACAGGTCCAAATTTAAAAGTAGGCAAACAAGCTTCTTTGTTATTTAAAAATAATGTTTGCCAGGCTCAATTTTGAGTTTTTTGTTCTTCGAATTTACAAAACAAAATGGCCTTTTAAAATAATATGTGCATATTTATGGGCAAATTAGATTTTTATGGGTTTTTCGGGGAGTTGAAATAAAACTTTAAAGAATGAAAAAGTGTGCCCTTCAAAATTGAAATACTTTTATATAAAGGGCTTGCAATTCAAAGTCAAATAAACAAAATGGCCACCATAAAAAAATTGATTTGCATCAATAAAATTGTATGAGAATCCAGGTTTTGGATTCCGCAGAACTTGATAGACCTTAATCGTCGTAAAAGATCAACCTAAAAGTAATTTGCTGGGTTTTAATCATTGGGGCTGTATCTCGCAAGTTCTTGTACAGTTCCAGTGAGTTCTCGTACAGTTCTCGCAAGCTCTCGTACACTACTCACAAGATCTTGTACAGTTCTCGTACACTTCTCACAAGATCTCGTACACTTCTTGCGAGATCTCGTACACTTCTTGCGAGATCTCGTACAGTTCTCGTACACTTCTCGTGAGAACTCGTACACTTCTCGCGAGATCTCGTACACTTCTCGCGAGATCTCATGAGAATTATACGAGATTTTTTTATAAGGGTGATGAACTAAAACTCTGAATTGTATTTAGGATGGGATCAACTGAAGGATTAGGGGTTTTATTTTGTAATTGGGGGTATGTAATTGGGGGTTAAATGTTACATCTACATCTCATTAGCTCAAAAATACTTGCATCAATGACTACAGTTTTTACACCAACAGTACATGTATATAATTAGCAGTGACTTTCTACCCTGATTACAACGTTTATTTTTTCTACCGTAGTCGTGCACATATATAATCAGTCTACTCTATATTTCTGCATTAATTAGTCTTGTCTATGTGTATCAGCATGCCCCCCCCCCTTTGGTCAAGTCTGGCCATTTGACACACCCCATTTCTTTGAAAATGTGCCCCTACAAGGACCATGAAGTAATTAATTGTAGCATGGCACATATGTTTCTGTTCTCATTCATGTGTGAAACCTTGACGGAGAGAACCATTTGTTGACGTTAATTTTATGCTACACAATACTGAAAATGTGTTAGTATCAATGATCCATAAAACATGTGCTGTGTAGTGACCATAAAGAAATTATTTGTACTGTAGCAATGGGCGTGTGCAGCTACTTATAGCTACTGTAGGCGCCAAATCTTAATTTAGACAGGCCAAATGTCAAAAAATGTTCTATATGTGTGCCATGACATACATCAGTCTTGTTGCCATCATTAATAAATATTCATACTGTAAGTGCCCCTCACCACACAATAATGAGAATATGAACGTGTACATGTATGTGCTATCAAACACTTTTTTATCCAGCATTCACTTTACAGTTAAAGAGATTAAACTTTCCTAACCTAACCACCTTCCAGATTTATTTGTCTCCCTTTTGGATTTGTCCCTCTATTCTTGTATCCCCCAGGGCCACCCCTCCCCCCACTTGACGACAATTAAAAACACTATAGTTTTATTTTCAGTATAATACAGATATCTCTCTCTTAGTACTGCCTTTAATATAGCACTAAAGAAATGGGCAGTTAACTGTGCAGTTGTTTAAAATGTTAACCAGGGATGGGGGGAGGGGGAAGTGAGGGGGTCACTGGCAATTGGCCAGCGAATATTATGCCGACCAAAGAATCGCATAAAAAATATAAAAAATCATATAGCATCTAGATATAGTTGTGTAGATGCCTGCTAAGTACAGAAGATATGTATGTAACCTATTTTGTTCAGGTGGTCTTAATAGAAGCAAATTAGTAACAGAGGGTGAGAGAGGGCACTATTTTACTGACCTATTTATAATGAGAAATTTATAGCGCCCTCACAAATTGATTGATATTTAACTGTGTCTGTATAGGCTGGTGGTAGGTCTGCCCTATATTTTGAATCACCCTAAGATTATCATCAAAAGCATGTTTTCTGTATCAATTTTAATCTGGTATGAATGTTTTAATTTTTGTATGACCACCCACCATTAACCATTTTGTTTCTCAATTTTGGGTAAATACTATTTTTTCTTTTTAATTCAGCACCCTCAAATTATGTAGAATGCAGTGCATGCACATGTATAGTATGTATAATGCAGTGCACTTGTATGTAGAACACAACTGGTGCACTTGTATGTAGAATGCAGTGCACAAGCTTGCATGCAGAATGCAGTGCACTTGTATGTAGAATGCAGTGCACAAGCTTGCATGTAGAATGCAGTGCACTTGCATGTAGACTGCAGTGCACAAGTATACATGTACATGTAGCATGCTGTGCACTTGTATGTAGAATGCAGTGCACTTGTATGTAGAATGCAGTGCACTTGCATGTAGAATGCAGTGCACAAGTATACAATCATGTACATGTAGCATGCTGTGCACTTGTATGTAGAATGCAGTGCACATGTATGTAGAATGCAGTGCACATGTATACATGTAGAATGCAGTGCACTTGTATATAAAATGCGGTGCACTTGTACATGTAGAATGCAGTGCATATGTATGTAGAATGCAGTGCACATGTACAGTATGTAGAATGCAGTGCACATATAGAGGAATGCAGTGCACATAGAATAGGTTAATGCAGCAGTACACCTACGTACTGTAGCTCTGCAGTGATGCACTCATGCCTGACGGATCGTGAAGTTAAGGAATGGCTTGATAGTTGGTGACAGTTTGTTTGCGTGAAGGCCACACGTAGCCCGGAATTTAAGAAATTCAACAATTTTTTGTATACAAAGGAGAGCTACAGTATATATAGGAACAATTTCATTCACAAACAGACCTATAGATGGGCTATTTCATTCACAAATAGGCCCACTTTGACTGATATTGTCAAATTTTTTGAAAGAATAAATAGCTCGTTCCTACATGTATACCCCATATAGTACTTTAATACCCATTTACTGTATACACTGTAAGATTACAATACTCATGAATACACTCACACACCCATGTGTATCATATGGTACATGCAGTATTAGAATACAGTACAGCAAGTAAGAAGGCAATATTATTTCAGTCTATACCTTCTTCATATTTTTACCATGTACCAGGATGGAACAAAGTTCATTTTTTATTTATCTGTGCAGATAAATAAAAAATGAACTTTGTTCCATCCTATTTCATTGTATTCAAACAGGAAATGGCTGTTTTGGTTTCGTGAAATAAAAAATGAAACAAAATCCCTGTTTCCTTTCAAGCACTGAGTCCTCACCCCATCACCATGATTTGGTGGCATTGTATCTGTCTCCCCATTGGCTTGTCCAATATATATTTTCTCTAAGATTACTGGAATTAAAAAAAATACCTTGTTGATGTCCTGTCTCAAAGGACAGCAATCGTGTCTTGTCATACATCTTGTTGATGTCCTAACTCAAAGGACAACTAGCAAGCATGTCTTGTCATATATATATATTGTTGATGTCCCACTGGTCTCAAAGGACAGCCAGCTAGCATATGTACAGTATTGTCAAACATCGTTTTGATGTCCCCTAGGTCTCAAAGGACAACTAGCAAGCATATCTTGTCATACATCGTTTTGATGTCCCCTAGGTCTCAAAGGACAGCCAGCAAGCATGTCGTGTCATATATATCTTGTTGATGTCCTGTCTCAAAGTTCAACCAGCAAGCATGTCTTGTCATACATCTTGTTGATGTCCTGTCGCAAAGGACAACTAGCAAGCATGTCTTGCCATACATCTTTTTGATGTCCTACAGGTGTCAACAGACAGCCAGCAAGCATATGTCTTGTCATACTGTATATCTTGTTGATGTCCTGTCTCAAAGGACAACTAGCAAGCATGTCTTGCCATACGTGTCATTTTGATGTCCCACAGGTCTCAAAGGACAGCCATCAAACATATGTTGTGTCATATATATCTTGTTGATGTCCTGTCTCAAAGTTCAACTAGCAAGCATTTCTTGTCATACATCTTGTTGATGTCCTGTCTCAAAGGACAATGGTCTCCATAATGTAGTGGGTGGGTAGATTTTCTGCAGAGATTATTTAGGAAAGATTTACATGGGAATTCCCACAAGGAAGCATTTGTATCAACATCCTGGTAGAGTGAGAAAATAATATATTAAATAACCTTCTTGTGTTCCTCATTTAGCTGTTGATTACAGAGAAGACGATAATACAGAGTAACAGGAGCAAACAACCAATGGCACAGATCAAGTATAACATAATGCTTCATTCCATATCACACCCTTTCAATTTCTAAAAAAAATCTGAAATGCCAAATTTCTAATTGTCAGCTTCATACGACCAACGGTTTCACAGATACTGTACGGGGGCCAGATTTAAGGATTTGTGTCAAATTGTTGCAGTCCTGCCTGATATATGGCCACAACAAACAAACAAATTCAATATATTAAAAAATACTGACAAATACAGGTATTCTCGGGAAAGGGTCCCAAGTCTGCCGTAAATTTTGCACATTTAGATGAATTCAGGAGTGATGACCTTTGACGTTTATTTCGACCTTGAAAAAAAGGACCTTTTGGATCATGAGGCCATTTCATTTGGTGATAATTATAATGTGTCACGAGTATGTATGTTACACACTGCATGGCTAGTTCACTAGTATCCATATTTTTACATGTACATAAATTGCCATTGTGGCAGAAAGTTAGGCTATTTTTAATAATGACCTCGGTTTACCTATTGCATAATATACCTTATATATATATATGCAGTTAATGACAATTTTGAGGGGGAAAAAGGGGAAATGACCAAAGGCTTCATAACACTGTATACACATCTCCATTTTTTATGTTTGTCAAATAGTTTATTGAACAAACTTAACAAGTATACTTGTTAAGTTTGTTCAATAAACTATTTGACAAACATAAAAAATGGAGATGTGTATACAGTGTTATGAAGCCTTTGGTCATTTCCCCTTTTTCCCCCTCAAAATTGTCATTAACTGCATATATATATATAAGGTATATTATGCAATAGGTAAACCGAGGTCATTATTAAAAATAGCCTAACTTTCTGCCACAATGGCAATTTATGTACATGTAAAAATATGGATACTAGTGAACTAGCCATGCAGTGTGTAACATACATACTCGTGACACATTATAATTATCACCAAATGAAATGGCCTCATGATCCAAAAGGTCCTTTTTTTCAAGGTCGAAATAAACGTCAAAGGTCATCACTCCTGAATTCATCTAAATGTGCAAAATTTACGGCAGACTTGGGACCCTTTCCCGAGAATACCTGTATTTGTCAGTATTTTTTAATATATTGAATTTGTTTGTTTGTTGTGGCCATATATCAGGCAGGACTGCAACAATTTGACACAAATCCTTAAATCTGGCCCCCGTACAGTATCTGTGAAACCGTTGGTCGTATGAAGCTGACAATTAGAAATTTGGCATTTCAGATTTTTTTTAGAAATTGAAAGGGTGTGATATGGAATGAAGCATTATGTTATACTTGATCTGTGCCATTGGTTGTTTGCTCCTGTTACTCTGTATTATCGTCTTCTCTGTAATCAACAGCTAAATGAGGAACACAAGAAGGTTATTTAATATATTATTTTCTCACTCTACCAGGATGTTGATACAAATGCTTCCTTGTGGGAATTCCCATGTAAATCTTTCCTAAATAATCTCTGCAGAAAATCTACCCACCCACTACATTATGGAGACCATTGTCCTTTGAGACAGGACATCAACAAGATGTATGACAAGAAATGCTTGCTAGTTGAACTTTGAGACAGGACATCAACAAGATATATATGACACAACATATGTTTGATGGCTGTCCTTTGAGACCTGTGGGACATCAAAATGACACGTATGGCAAGACATGCTTGCTAGTTGTCCTTTGAGACAGGACATCAACAAGATATACAGTATGACAAGACATATGCTTGCTGGCTGTCTGTTGACACCTGTAGGACATCAAAAAGATGTATGGCAAGACATGCTTGCTAGTTGTCCTTTGCGACAGGACATCAACAAGATGTATGACAAGACATGCTTGCTGGTTGAACTTTGAGACAGGACATCAACAAGATATATATGACACGACATGCTTGCTGGCTGTCCTTTGAGACCTAGGGGACATCAAAACGATGTATGACAAGATATGCTTGCTAGTTGTCCTTTGAGACCTAGGGGACATCAAAACGATGTTTGACAATACTGTACATATGCTAGCTGGCTGTCCTTTGAGACCAGTGGGACATCAACAATATATATATATGACAAGACATGCTTGCTAGTTGTCCTTTGAGTTAGGACATCAACAAGATGTATGACAAGACACGATTGCTGTCCTTTGAGACAGGACATCAACAAGGTATTTTTTTTAATTCCAGTAATCTTAGAGAAAATATATATTGGACAAGCCAATGGGGAGACAGATACAATGCCACCAAATCATGGTGATGGGGTGAGGACTCAGTGCTTGAAAGGAAACAGGGATTTTGTTTCATTTTTTATTTCACGAAACCAAAACAGCCATTTCCTGTTTGAATACAATGAAATAGGATGGAACAAAGTTCATTTTTTATTTATCTGCACAGATAAATAAAAAATGAACTTTGTTCCATCCTGGTACATGGTAAAAATATGAAGAAGGTATAGACTGAAATAATATTGCCTTCTTACTTGCTGTACTGTATTCTAATACTGCATGTACCATATGATACACATGGGTGTGTGAGTGTATTCATGAGTATTGTAATCTTACAGTGTATACAGTAAATGGGTATTAAAGTACTATATGGGGTATACATGTAGGAACGAGCTATTTATTCTTTCAAAAAATTTGACAATATCAGTCAAAGTGGGCCTATTTGTGAATGAAATAGCCCATCTATAGGTCTGTTTGTGAATGAAATTGTTCCTATATATACTGTAGCTCTCCTTTGTATACAAAAAATTGTTGAATTTCTTAAATTCCGGGCTACGTGTGGCCTTCACGCAAACAAACTGTCACCAACTATCAAGCCATTCCTTAACTTCACGATCCGTCAGGCATGAGTGCATCACTGCAGAGCTACAGTACGTAGGTGTACTGCTGCATTAACCTATTCTATGTGCACTGCATTCCTCTATATGTGCACTGCATTCTACATACTGTACATGTGCACTGCATTCTACATACATATGCACTGCATTCTACATGTACAAGTGCACCGCATTTTATATACAAGTGCACTGCATTCTACATGTATACATGTGCACTGCATTCTACATACATGTGCACTGCATTCTACATACAAGTGCACAGCATGCTACATGTACATGATTGTATACTTGTGCACTGCATTCTACATGCAAGTGCACTGCATTCTACATACAAGTGCACTGCATTCTACATACAAGTGCACAGCATGCTACATGTACATGTATACTTGTGCACTGCAGTCTACATGCAAGTGCACTGCATTCTACATGCAAGCTTGTGCACTGCATTCTACATACAAGTGCACTGCATTCTGCATGCAAGCTTGTGCACTGCATTCTACATACAAGTGCACCAGTTGTGTTCTACATACAAGTGCACTGCATTATACATACTATACATGTGCATGCACTGCATTCTACATAATTTGAGGGTGCTGAATTAAAAAGAAAAAATAGTATTTACCCAAAATTGAGAAACAAAATGGTTAATGGTGGGTGGTCATACAAAAATTAAAACATTCATACCAGATTAAAATTGATACAGAAAACATGCTTTTGATGATAATCTTAGGGTGATTCAAAATATAGGGCAGACCTACCACCAGCCTATACAGACACAGTTAAATATCAATCAATTTGTGAGGGCGCTATAAATTTCTCATTATAAATAGGTCAGTAAAATAGTGCCCTCTCTCACCCTCTGTTACTAATTTGCTTCTATTAAGACCACCTGAACAAAATAGGTTACATACATATCTTCTGTACTTAGCAGGCATCTACACAACTATATCTAGATGCTATATGATTTTTTATATTTTTTATGCGATTCTTTGGTCGGCATAATATTCGCTGGCCAATTGCCAGTGACCCCCTCACTTCCCCCTCCCCCCATCCCTGGTTAACATTTTAAACAACTGCACAGTTAACTGCCCATTTCTTTAGTGCTATATTAAAGGCAGTACTAAGAGAGAGATATCTGTATTATACTGAAAATAAAACTATAGTGTTTTTAATTGTCGTCAAGTGGGGGGAGGGGTGGCCCTGGGGGATACAAGAATAGAGGGACAAATCCAAAAGGGAGACAAATAAATCTGGAAGGTGGTTAGGTTAGGAAAGTTTAATCTCTTTAACTGTAAAGTGAATGCTGGATAAAAAAGTGTTTGATAGCACATACATGTACACGTTCATATTCTCATTATTGTGTGGTGAGGGGCACTTACAGTATGAATATTTATTAATGATGGCAACAAGACTGATGTATGTCATGGCACACATATAGAACATTTTTTGACATTTGGCCTGTCTAAATTAAGATTTGGCGCCTACAGTAGCTATAAGTAGCTGCACACGCCCATTGCTACAGTACAAATAATTTCTTTATGGTCACTACACAGCACATGTTTTATGGATCATTGATACTAACACATTTTCAGTATTGTGTAGCATAAAATTAACGTCAACAAATGGTTCTCTCCGTCAAGGTTTCACACATGAATGAGAACAGAAACATATGTGCCATGCTACAATTAATTACTTCATGGTCCTTGTAGGGGCACATTTTCAAAGAAATGGGGTGTGTCAAATGGCCAGACTTGACCAAAGGGGGGGGGGCATGCTGATACACATAGACAAGACTAATTAATGCAGAAATATAGAGTAGACTGATTATATATGTGCACGACTACGGTAGAAAAAATAAACGTTGTAATCAGGGTAGAAAGTCACTGCTAATTATATACATGTACTGTTGGTGTAAAAACTGTAGTCATTGATGCAAGTATTTTTGAGCTAATGAGATGTAGATGTAACATTTAACCCCCAATTACATACCCCCAATTACAAAATAAAACCCCTAATCCTTCAGTTGATCCCATCCTAAATACAATTCAGAGTTTTAGTTCATCACCCTTATAAAAAAATCTCGTATAATTCTCATGAGATCTCGCGAGAAGTGTACGAGATCTCGCGAGAAGTGTACGAGTTCTCACGAGAAGTGTACGAGAACTGTACGAGATCTCGCAAGAAGTGTACGAGATCTCGCAAGAAGTGTACGAGATCTTGTGAGAAGTGTACGAGAACTGTACAAGATCTTGTGAGTAGTGTACGAGAGCTTGCGAGAACTGTACGAGAACTCACTGGAACTGTACAAGAACTTGCGAGATACAGCCCCAATGATTAAAACCCAGCAAATTACTTTTAGGTTGATCTTTTACGACGATTAAGGTCTATCAAGTTCTGCGGAATCCAAAACCTGGATTCTCATACAATTTTATTGATGCAAATCAATTTTTTTATGGTGGCCATTTTGTTTATTTGACTTTGAATTGCAAGCCCTTTATATAAAAGTATTTCAATTTTGAAGGGCACACTTTTTCATTCTTTAAAGTTTTATTTCAACTCCCCGAAAAACCCATAAAAATCTAATTTGCCCATAAATATGCACATATTATTTTAAAAGGCCATTTTGTTTTGTAAATTCGAAGAACAAAAAACTCAAAATTGAGCCTGGCAAACATTATTTTTAAATAACAAAGAAGCTTGTTTGCCTACTTTTAAATTTGGACCTGTCTGTTCATGACTCATACTGTGTAAGTAGACTTATCAAAATAGACACCCTGTGAGTAATAAATTCAAAACGTGCAGCAATTCAGGTTGTGTAAACCAGGGCATTGCATAATGTTGTTACCTGGGTCCCCAAACGCAAACTACTTGTAAATATAAACCTTTTAAAAGGGATTGTGTAATGGGACAGTCCAAGAAAAGCCAGACAAGGAACCTGTTTACATGGTAAACAAACAATGCAGCTCAGATTTCTGCAAAACAAATCTGTTGTTGTACTGAATTAATACTGAAATAGATTTCAGGGAATCCACCTTTATCATTTTTACGGTGAAAGAGTTTTTTAACATGCTCCAGTCAAGGAACCAAAATCTGACACAAACAATATCGGAGCAGAATTTTTTGGGAAAAAAAAAGCCATGGTGAGATTTTAGTTAGTGATTTAACATTCATATGAAAATGTACATATATTTTACCGACACAACTGTACCAAGAAGCTGATCATCACACATACAGTCGCAAAGATATGGGCCTGGAATTTGACATCAAGCCCCAGTCTTTAATATTGAAGTCATGATCACTAAAACAATAAAACACATCCATTCTTCATGGGCCATCTACGTACCAGTTGAATGTGGCATTTTAATATTCAATACATCTTATATTCAGAGATTTTGTCAGGGTTCGGTTTTGGACCGTCCAAAACCTGTTTTTGCCGGGACAGTGGCAAAAACCTGGTTTAAACCCGTCTAAAT
>JAODFY010130337.1:0-11307 GCA_027580055.1 Paracaudina chilensis | reverse complement strand
ATTCCAGTGACATACCGTGATGACAAAATGCAGTACTTCCGACATCAACTAGTGGCCGATGTTAATATTCCTTAAATAATGAAGAGAATTCCACATACCGTCAACTGTTACATTGTATGTCTTCACCAATGTACCGTTTCGAATACATTCATAGATTCCTTCATATTGGAGTGTAATTTCTTTGATAAACAAGGAATAGTTTTCCATTAAAAATATATCTTGTCCTGGGGTTTTATCGATGTTTATTTTTCCAACAAAGAGAATAACGCCATCGTGTTCCCATCTCTGTGAGGATATATCTTGATTTGAACAATCTAGTATCATAGAACTGGAACTCATAATTATTATGTTTGTTGGCGTCATTTGTTCGTTTTGACTAAACACAAGAACCACTAATATCTGTATTATAAATATAGTCTCAACTTCATGCTTCATGTTGTGAATTTGGTACGACTATATTGGCCACAAATTAGAAAAATGCAGTTTAAAGCATTTGGTAAAATCTCTACAGACATCACTAACACACAAATGAAGTTTGACGCAAGTTTATTTTTATTTCAGCAAGAAGATATGGTGTAAATGGTGTAAATGTTTAACATATAGAAACAGAAACACGCATAATAAACATTGTAAATCAATCAAGTCAAATCCACCCCAACTATTAAATCGTTGTTTATTAACCTAACTAAACATGCCTGAATGAATAGAGATTTACGATGTCACGAAACACCGAAAGAGTACATGACCGCAGTGTACATTGCATTTCAAATACGGTATGAACACACATACATGTATACATAACATACACACATGCATAGTCATGAATATGAAATGTGTTTTTATCTTACCGAGTTATACTTTAGTAAATACCAAATTGACAGAAATTTTAAAAGAATTTTGGAAAAATCCACAAAAAGGAAAATTAATACACCACATGTCATATAATGAGCATACACTAGTAACCAGCAGAATAACATAATAGGAAAGGTTTCTGATCTTTTGGTGAATTTCTGAATTAAATCTGATTTTTAACAGATTAAGATCACGAATGGTGAACCGAATATTCATGATATTCGTTATAAACATCACAAAACTCACAATTTTGTGATGAATACGACCCTTTGACACCAAAAGAACACAATTGGAGCAGGAATATTTATATATTTTGTTTGTATACTATTGGGGGTATTGTACTGTTATGTGTTCCTATTGCAGTGTCAAGCTTAGTATACTTAATGTAAACTGTTTACATATTATTTCTAGATGAAACCTATTTATTCAAGGGATCTTTAATTTATAATATATTAATTTTAAATTAATTAGAAACTACTTAATTAGGGACACCTAGCGCAAATATGTCAATTCCCGAATAAAATAATTGTTACCCTACCATACAAAAATCCACATTAAGGCATGAAAATCTTACACAAACGTCAATGATTATGTTAAACAAAATCATTTATCTTAACAAATATATAAATCATAATACTTCCACCCCTATATCCACATACAATCATTGGTTCGTTGCTGAAAGCAAAAGGAAAGTATGCGATCAACTTGACGTGTGTGTTCTGTGGGTGTATGCACGATAACTCAACAAGGAAATGATGATGATCTGGTGGGTAGACATGAATATTAATGAGGTTATGTGGTTAAACGTAAACAAAATCGTAAAATTGCAATAATTCTGCAACTGTAAGTCAGAATATTTTCAAACTTGGTATGGTTGTTGTTGGCCGATACATGAGCGTGTGCAATTGTATTCATACTGATTAGGGGGAGGAACCTTTTTTAGCTTTTTAAACAGTAATATTATTTTATTTTAGCCTTAACCAGTAATACTATAGGGCAATTATGGGCTACCAAACTGGTTGAAAATCCCATTGGCTATCACACACTAATGATGATTTGGTCATTGAATTATTTTTCCATCAAGCGCAATTTAAACAAATTTTATTGATTTTGTGGAAGCGACTGATGCAAACGGTATATTAATTATATGCGTTATTGCAACGTGTGCCAATGGAACCGATATTCGCGTTACACCTCAATTAGTCAATTATATCAACAAACGGTGGCTGTTAGGACATTAGTGTTTAATTGCGGTATAGTGAAAGTAAGATGGCTTAACCACTAATCGCGTGCTTTATAACAAATTACTTTTGCATGCTTTAGAACTAACGTTGACTGTAATTGAGACCAAGTATCAACGTTCGCGAAATTGTGTATTTTCTATATATTTTTACATAGCATTTACAAATTTGCTCAGAATTGCGTTTAAATATTTTTAATCATTTACTTAAACCGCCGATCGTTCGTTTCAACGTTTACACGTTCAAACGTTACAGCTCTAAAATTAGTGACAAGCAAACGTTCTACAATCTACTGAAATAATATAGCCCAGGCCTAACATTAGGTTATTTTTTAGAATTGAAATTGGAAAGGCCCTGAAATTGTATACAACCTTGAATGGTAGGCTACGATACTGGAGAGGCTAGTTTATGTTAACTTATAACTTTAGTATAGGTTGAGCACCAAACGTAAGGCACTAGACACTAATGTACAATAATAGGATTGTTGTTCCACGGTTAAGAAAGACGTTATCCAGCATGGTGACGGGGTTATGTTTAAGATTGTTATGAGAGGCGTCACGTCAGTTAATATGTTAACTCATCATATTCATGTCTTTATGTTCAAGAAGGCCCTCCTTCCAAACCAAATATCGATGGATGTAAAACATAGAAATTGTGACGATAGTGTCTCCACAAAATTGCGTAATAGTGAGATATGCGGGATCACGAAAACAAAGGTACCATGGGACGCCAATTGACAATGATTAAGTAAAAGTTGCCCACTCCTAATAAGCGATATCACCAGAAGATATTAAAAATAAGAAAGAAGCAGATCAATATGGGTACTAAATTAGAATCCGTACCAGAAGTAACTGCATGACAATCCCTAACATCACCTCTTCCCTAACCCTAACCCCTATCCTAACCTCTACCATCTACCATACCCCTGTTGCACCAGTACTTCTCTGCTAGTTACTTTCAGGTACGAATATTAGAGCCACAATATGCACTAGTAGTAAGCCTACTGATTGAATGGTTTGTTAACAAACTTTTACTATTAACACTCATATTCGCTTACAAAAAGTAAGCAATAGACTATGCATGGTAAAACACCCATGGAAGAATATTAATGAGGTTAATTACTTACAATGATTACTCCTACACATCCAATATATGTTGGGGGAGTTTCTCATTAAAAATAACTTTCGCTGCGTTTGTCATAAAATTGCGGGATTGAAAACTGGTCATGTACACCAATGTCAAAATCTTCAAATTGCAAATAGAGGTCATATGAGGTCATCGGGGATCATAGGGCATCCAACTTGATTTGATGTTGGATTGTAACTGATGGGTGCTTGTTGATGTGTGTTAAAATGTGACATAGTAAGTTATTAACAACAGTGTGGAGAAGGGAATATTTTAGGAGTGCTTGTATTAATTTATATAATTCAATTCTAAAAATAATTCTTTGAAGAGGAATTTGCAAGGGGAGTCTTTATAATGAAAAAAACCTGTTTATACTAATTAGTGCTAGGTAAGTGCCCTTTAAAATATAGTGGTATGATTTTCTGATTTTTCATTATTTGCATATCTGACTACAACAGCAGGGGATACAAGATTGTTTAAAGGGGTATGGAAGGCTATTACTTACTGGTACCTTTTAGACAAAAGAATTAATGAAATGTTGTGGAACGCAACATGTGATGCGTCCCGTTAGAGGTCCAGGGGAAATTCTCGAATTTTGTAGTTTTATCCAAATCTCGACCAAAAGGGCATTTTTTAAATGTTAGATTTGTAGATTTGTAGTTGTAATAGTTTGGTGAAATGTTAAAATTGTATTAAATGAAACACTTTCAAGAGGAAAAACAGCTTTGTATGTACTATATTATACACTATATCGACATTGTTAGAAATCCATAACAGTTGGTGATGGCTCGGCTCAAATTCATGACCATATCACGACTAAATCGGTAAGGTTTGGAGCCAATAGGGAGTATAACTGGGGGCTTACCCCATATCCTTTCTTTATGCGTATGCCTCATTTACAGATGCAGAGGAGAGTTACACCTACTACAGTTTTCAGGATTTTAAAAATATTTTTCATATGCATTCTTTTGTATTCACACCCCAATGAAATCTAAGAAAAATTACTTATTAGTTAACAACAGTGTTTTTATAATGAACAATTGTTTGTTTGCGAGCGCGTTTTTGTCAAGAATACATCACAGGCCTAGTAGATTGTACACGCACTTTTTGAAACAACGTCTGACCGTCCACAGCGCATCATGATTGTCAAGTGGCATAAGGTATTGTTTTGTATTGGTGTGTGCCAGTATGGGAATTCTTATCTTATTGAACAATTGGTGGCGCTACCCTAGTGGCGACGCAACTCGCTCAAGCTCACGAAATTTCCACGTTTTTGACACTCTTTCTACAATAGAAGTTCATGAAACATTACTGAACATGGAATCAAAGGTTCTAACGTTTGGATTATTATTTCTTTTGGTGATGTAAAGCGTGTAGGTCTACACACTGGATCACCTAGCCTAACCAACTATGCGGACATTCCGAAAGAAATCAAGAAAAGAAAACAGAAACGTAGACAGAAATGTAAGCCTATTGTAAACTATTATTATAGGTAACGTTCAATCCCTGAGCAATAAGATCGACGAGCTATGTGCCAATGTGAGCTACCTAAATGAATTCCGGAATGCTAGTCTCATGTCATTCACGGAGACCTGGCTTACGGAACATCATAATGACGCTCATGTATCAGTCAATTGATTCAATTTAATGCGAGGTGATCGGACTACTGATTAGTGGAAGGAGAAAGGGGGAGGCGTATGCCTATATGTCAACGAGAAGTGGTGCCATCCCAACCATGCAACCATTAAGCGTCATTCATGTTCTACTAACGTTGAGATTCTGACAGTCAGTTTGAGGCCGTACTATCTACCCCGGGAGTTCTCCCATGTCATTGTTTGTACTGTTTATGTTCCTCATGGGAGTGCTGCGAAACTGGCTGCTTTGGAACTGGGTGACGTGATTCAGGAATTGGAAACGGCATCTCCCGACGCATTATTCATGGTCAATGGGGATTTCAATCATTGTAGCCTCCGAAAAAGTAATGTGCACTACTATCAACATGTGACTTGCACAACACGAGCTACTGCTACCCTGGATTTGCTCTATTCAAACGTAAAGGATGCCTACAACTCCATTCAATTGCCACCGCTTGGTAATGCCGATCATAACCTCATCAACTTACTACCCAAGTACAGACCCATTGTTCAGAGACAGAAACCGTCGACCGTGACTGTTCAACAATGGAACGAAGACAGCTTAGAACACCTTAGAGCTGAACTGGATGCTACTGATTGGAATGCCTTTATAGACGCTGCTGGGGACTTGGATGAGTTGACGGAAACAGTAAGCGATTACATCAATTTCTGTGTTGAACTTACAATTCCAACAAAGCAGATTAAAGTTTATCCTAACAACAAACCTTGGATTACGAAACAGGTGAAGGACGTTATCAATAAGAAGAAGGGCTCTTCGGTCTGAACTGAAAAAGATTATTCGCGAGGAGAAGGCAGCGTATAAGGACAAAGTTGAAGGGCATTTTACTGGTGGCAACATGAAGCGCGTCTGGGAAGGCGTGCGCTTGATCAGTGTATACAACAATAAACCGAAATCTTGCCTATTACCCAGAGTGGATGAAGACTATGCGAACGAACTGAATTGCTTTTATAACCGTTTCGATCGACAGGATTTCTTAGCTGAACACGGCGATTTTCAACAGCAGTTCGCAAATTCTGACTGTGACATTACGGTTACTGAAGGAGAGGTTCGTCGTCATTTGTCAAGACTCCATTCATCGAAGGCTGCCGGACCAGACAAGCTCTCCCCGCGGGTCTTAAAACAATGTGCAATACAACTTTCGAACATTTTAACGCATTTTTTCAACCAATCTTTCACGACCCGTGTTATACCTAACTTATGGAAGCAATCATGTATCATACCAGTACCTAAAACCAGTGCAATATCATGTTTGAATGACTTACGTCCTGTTGCCCTCACTGCTGTGCCAATGAAAGTTTGTGAACGCATATTTTTAGAACGCTTTAGACCATTCGTAACTCCATTTTTAGATCCTTTCCAGTTTGCATACTGTACCAATCAGATCGAAGTTGTGAAGATGCCATTCTTTTAATCCTTCAGAAACTATATTCTCATTTAGAACATTCTTGCCGAGGACATTATGCCCGTGTGACATTTTTCGACTTTTCGTCTGCATTCAACACTATCCAACCACATATTTTAGTCAGTAAACTTATGGATATGGACGTTCCCGGTGGTTTTATTCACTGGATATTGAACTATTTAACTAACAGAACTCAGTTGGTGAAAACTTAGCCATTCGTGCCTTTCCGATAGTATTCTTTCAAATACAGGGGCACCCCAGAGAACAGTTCTAGCACCGTTCCTATTCACACTTTACACGTACGTTGCTAGGTCATCAGAACAAGGGTGCTCACTCATTAAATTTGCCGACGATACTGCCATGATTGGCTTAGTCAATGGTAATGGTGATGAAGTTACTTACGTCAAATTCAGTCTTTTGTGAACTACTGTGATCTTACTTCCTCCAGTTAAATGTTGCTAAGACCAAAGAAATGATTATTGATTTTCATCGCAAAACTTATCCTCCACCCTCTGTTGTTGTCCAAGGAAGTGTAGTTGATCGTGTTACATCATATAAGTATCTTGGGGTAGTGCTAAATGATCACTTGGCATGGGGAGATCATGTTGATATATTAGTTAAAAAGTTGAATTCTAGATTGTAATGCCTCCGTAAGATGTCGAATTTTGATGTTCGTGATGACATCCTAGAAATGTTTTATAATTGTACCATTAGCGGGGTTTGGCGTTATTGCTTGATTTGCTGGGGCGGGAATGTCAACAAACATGAACAAGATCGTATTAACATCATCATTAAGAAAGCGGAGAGAGTAGTCGAGGAACCCTTGCCTTCCATTGACTCGGTTTACCAGAGCCTTCTCGAGTCCAAATTGGACGCGGTATGGAAGGACCATACCCACCCCCTCTATGAGCTACTTATAGTAGTCAGATGTCCAGAGGCAGTGGCAGGTTGAGACTTCCGTGTCTCAAAACCAATAGATACAGAAATTCTTTCATACCCCGTGCAATTAAGCTTTTCAATGAGGTTTTGTTACGTTGACTCTCATATATTGACTTTTTTTTAATTATTCTTACTGTTTTATTGTACAATATACACATCTATTTTTGTAACATTTTCAATGCTTTATGAGCGAGTGCCTGAATTTCCCTTTTGAATTTCCCTTACTTAAAGGTCAATATTTAAAGCATGCGGACAATTTAAAGATTTTTTTATTTTTTTTATTGAGTATCATCTGAACATGTTATGTGGGAAGGAGAACCTTTATCCTTGGTCAAATTCTGGTATTCTTTTTTCTTTTAGCATAGCTACAAAACCGTGTGAATGATCAATCTCAAATTGGTGTAGAGGTAAATATGTGATATGGCCTCTACCTGAATATCATGTATTTCTTCCTACACTTCCCAATCACAACTTATGTATTCTGGTCGTCTGCCACTATGTCTATAAGACCTTACGCGGGAAATAAAACATAGAGGGAATTTGTGACATTAATTGCTCGTACAAATGTATTTTTCAAGTTTAACTATAAGTAGTTATCATCTAACGTTAGTTACAGCAGGTTTGCTATGCCTACTTATTTCTGAAAAAAAAATATGTACTATGTAAAAATGGACGTAAGTTAAGAATTATATTGATCAAAACGTTGTCAATTGGACAAATATGTACTAATAATAATTGAACCCAGCGACAGCACTCGCTTTTGTGATTAGACTACTTGAATTTAGGGGCCTGCGAACCTATTAAAAATCTAGGCTTATGACAAATGAACGATCAACTTACAACCGTCCAGAATACATTCATTAGGCCTGGATAATGTACCTTCTATCTTCTAATTTAAATGAAAGACCGAGTACTAAATAACTCACATGTACGGCCACCACTGTACTAGTAGCATGCATGCATGCCCTGAACACAACCCGGGGGAAAAACATAGACCAGCGTGAACAAATACAGCCCGGCGCTTGAAGCATAACATTTAAGGTACTGTCAGAACTTGAGCAGCAAAATATGACTTTATCCTCGGTGGGATGTCTTAAATATTCAGTATTTTTTTCTTATAATAGACCTAGGTTTATATTCTACCCTACTCATTTTGATTACTGTATAGAGAGAAATCGAGCTGAGAAGAAGATTTAACGCATTTTGTTTCGGACGACTAATTATATAAAGATACCTCTAAAAGAAATTTAATAACGATTTAATCAAGTTTATTTCAGGATTTTTACAAATAAAGAGAAATTCACTGCTCCTATAACCTATTCAAAATATCAAATATTTTATAAGAACCACACTCACTGAGAACCATATATTTGTTTCAAACATACACTGTGATATTCAAACTTGAACACAGCTAGTGCAAGTTAAAATACACTGAGTACTTCTTTTCACGTCATGCATCATACCTATTCTACTAACAAATTATATATTTATTTTAACAAATTGAAAAGGACCAGTGCACATGGTTGTAATCTCATTTTGGACAGATAAATGGATAAATAGAGAGAAATGTGTCTATAGGCGAGCACCGTCACACCATCATCTATAGTTGACCTAAAATGACCCACAAAGAAGTCTTTCATACTTCAATTGACCCGTGAAGACAATTTTGGCACAAACATACAGTATTGTAGACACATGAAATGACCTCTGATGACATACTGATGACCATACAAGTTCTACTGTGTTACCAGTAATTCCAAACCCGACATGAATTATACAAATATAATAAACGTATACAACACCTAACCACAATAAAGATACTAGCACGAAGGAAAGGCAAGAACAAAAACAACTTAAAAAGGGAAAGGCTAAGCTATAACCGACCGCTATAATACATATGCAAAAAAGAGACACCAAAAGTCATCTGAAAAATGATGCTACTAAGGGTAACTATGAACAAACTCTCAAAGTAGCAAGCCATGGATCGACAGTATTTACATTTTTGGAAGAGCCATAAATAATTTATATAGCCATTTATAGGCAGCTCTCCATACCACTAAAGAAGTCAAGTCGGCAAGTTATATTTATCAACATGAAATGCAATCTACGAGATGACAAATGATGATGAAGATATTTTCCAAACAAGCCTTTTATATCGATATCAAGCTCGACCAAACAGCCTTGAAAATATATCCCTTTCAGAGTTTGCTGCCACATGCATACCTATTTATGGAAGTACAGATCGATCGGCAAGACGGGAACACGATGCTGTGATACGGTACCACATGCCTAAGGTCACCAAGGAAGATGCTTTATTTCCTTGGCGTTAAGAAACATACATCATGTGTCAATATGACACCTATCTTGAAGCCTTTGAAAGTAGACATGAAACGATACGTGACATTGAATTACGATATAATCACCACGAATGTAGTCAGACCATGCTTGGTCACAATTCGCACCCGCAGCTAAACAGTTCCTTTATGATGATATTGTTGAAGGAAAAAATGCGTGAAATGGATGTAACAGATATGCAGTGAACGCAGCAATGCTAGAGATAGGAAAACAAAATCATCCTTCATTGAAGCCAAATTTACAGCTGAATCTGTGGGCGGACAGATGACAAGAGAGGAGTATCTCAAGTCCATAGGAGGTCTGAACAGTCAGCAGAGAACAGGAAAACTCAACCACCTTATCAGCTCTTCATGAATGGACCAGGAGAAGTAGGAAAGTGTCATGTCACCAAACTAATCCAATAGGACACTGCAAGAAATTTCAGAAATGCAGGAATGATCGAGTCTACAGATGTTCCAGTGTTACTACTTGCACCAACTAGCACAACATCTTTTAATGTCTGTGGCATGACCATTCATTCTGCTTTCTTGTTGTCACATATCATATGTTGTTGTTAGATGCTGCACGTTCTAGACGATCATTGATAGATGCAACATACTCAAGCATGCTCCTCATCCATATTTATGGAGCTACTTAGGATAAAATGGTTTGACAATAGATCGCAATGTTTTATTATACCGGGAACAATGCGATTGTTCTTAGTATGTTAGATTGCTATGTCATGACAAGAGAAATTAATGTCTTAATATAATGTTAACAATTAAATGCAATGCAGTAGTAATTTCGTGGTCAATATCCCCAATATACTAAATAGCACTATATAAACAAATCTTTGGTTGTATAGATATGACACTAAAGCACAATTCATCCGGGCTGAGGTTTTTGCCCAGCCACGTACTTCCGTTAGGTATTTATGTAGTTATTCTGTGGGTTCTCTGAGCCACGCCTTGTTACCATGTTTATGTTGTAAGCTATATTTGAGCCCCAACTTTGTAGGCTATATTTAAGCCACAGCTTTGTAGTTATTGTCGTAGGCTATCCTGGAGCCGCAACGTATAGAAGTTTCGTGTAGCAAGCTTATTCAGCAAGCAGCTCGTTTAGCGTGTGGATCAACAGGTCAACACGTAAAACCCCTCGGAGCAAAACAGTGACACTTGTTTTCTCCAAACAACCCCATACGTTTGGTACTCCATCTGCCGAGGGTATAAATACCTCGAGAAAGAAATTTCCACCAAAATGCAAGTCAGCTTCAGTGTTATAGCTGTAGGCGACTTTTTTCAACTTCAACGACAACGACATGTTTTCTACTCCCACCATGTAATTAAACAGCTTAGTTTGCAGATATGTGGATTGCTCATTTTTAATACTACGAACTAACAAAGGTCATGAGGCAAACGGAATTTCAATTTGCTGAGCATTTTGCTAGCATTTACCTCATGAAGTGAAACACTTTCATTATATTGAATGTAGGAAGAAGCAATAGAAGCATACTCTGAAGGTTGATCTGCCCTCATAAAAAGTAACACATTAAGAGAGCTATCTGCCGAATCATATTGATGCAATAATCTTAAGAAGAGAAATAATTCCATCATCTTTAGTATGAGAGGAACCAACACTGCATGTCCTTCTCTATATAATGACGTGGTCTCAATAAACTGACAGGTCTATATCAGAGGTACTGTCAGATTTACTAATAGACCAAGCATGGGCCAGTCTAACAGACAACTCACATTTTTT
>JAODFY010130228.1:0-11309 GCA_027580055.1 Paracaudina chilensis | reverse complement strand
CTCACCAGCAGTTCGGGCAAATACTCGCACGGGGCGTAAACATTTTTACCAAACTGCAAGTTCATGAGATCATATTAAAATAAAGGAGGATTAGAAGCTATACTTCCAAGGTCTGGAAAGTGTCATTTCCGGCGATGTAGGAGGTATATTTAGCGGCATATAATCTAAGGTGATATGTTATGGGTATACTTTAATCAAACGTACCTGTTATCCAAGTCGGTTGCCTGACGCCTTTGTATACTATTCTGCCGTGTTCATGTCTTAACCGCATATAACACAAAGAAATATTACATGCGTAAATGAACGACATAACATAACCTTATGTAATGTACACATAACCTTTACCAGACTACAAGAACAATCGGTTGGAAAGATCGTTGACGTTGAGTGTAAACTTTATTCTATAGTATATTTATGAATCGAATCCACGAACAAACGGCTGGAAAATAGTTGCGTTGAGTGTAAACTTTATTCTATAATATATATATTTATGAGATACCTCCACGAACAAACGGCTTGTAGTTGCGTTGACGTTGAGTGTAAACTAGTATAGTATATTCTACAATATATTTATGAATCAAATCCACGAATAATATCACGTGTGGATAACTGCCCTCTATATTTAAGACGGACATGACTAATTAGAGCCGTCTCCAAGTACGGCTCGCGTTATATTTCCCATGGACGAATGATGCCAAATCCCATAGATTTTCATAGAACTTATGAATTTTTAATGTTTAAGGAATTAAAAAAAAAACAATTATATTTCATAAAATGACCTCATTGGTCCTGGGAAATGTCTGAAATTAATCGAGTGATACCGCCCTCACTCCTTCAATGTTGGCAACCGAAACCCCCATCTTCGCCCGTGGAAATAAAGATATTCACATGTAATCACCTAACCGACCCGCAAATATGAAAGTCACAAGTAACTTTCATATTTATTGTTCGTTGATGCTGCTGCTTTCAATGTTAGTCATCCTTTGTAGAAAATCAGCCGGGGTAGGCCTGTGTATGGTTGGCCGTAGAGGACATAATTCGTGAATTAATGCCCACATAAATTCGATTTAATGCACATAAAATCGATTTAATGCGGTCATTAATTCGAATTAATGCGGACATTAATTCGAATTAATGTGGACATTAATTCGAATTAATGTGGACATTAATTCGAATTAATGTGGACATTAATTCGAATTAATGCGGACATTAATTCGAATTAATGCGGACATTAATTCGAATTAATGCGGACATTAATCGATTAAATGCGGACATTAATTCGTATTAATGCGGACATTAAATCGAACTTATGTGTGCATTAAATCGAATTTATGTGGGCATTAATTCGCGAATTATGTCCTCTACGGCCAACCATATGCGTGAGCGAGAACAATGTTCCGCAATCGCTCGCGGTGTAGTACTAGGGATGAACTTTGACATCGTGATTAATCTGTTATGATTTTTTGTATTACTTCAAATTTCGACCAGAATCGTTCACCGTCAGGAAAGCATGAAATTTGGTACAAATGTAGTGTGGTACATGAGGATGATGGCAATAAAATAGACCCAAGAAATAGCGCCCTCTTGAGGGTAATATTGAAATCAAATATGGCCGCCAAAATAATCACTTCCTTCATTAAATATCCACTAATAATGCATGTATTGCAATTGATGTGTAATTAACCATGATTCCAGTAAACAAAGGTGTCCTGAATGTGTGGAAAATGAGGGCCGATAACCATCTTGTTGAATTTCAAGATGGCCGCCATGCTTTCAAATTACCTCGGATCTCGGAAACTTCAAAATATGGTAAGTAACCTCACAAGATTTACTACTAGTATAATAACCATTGTAGACTACTGAGCTAGTTTATTGGTTTGTTGATCCCTTGGAAATGTGGGGCATCTAAAATAGTTAGGCTAATGGTTAATTAGGTTATATCCTACATTTCCGTCAATCAGCTTATAGTATTACACAGGATAGTACAGGATAGGCCTAGTATTACACAGGATAGGCCTAATCATATGGCCACATACATGTCTAGCTTGGGTAGGCTACAAATCTATTGTTTCCATGGGCACCGCACGTGTATTGTGATGGGGAGGGGGTGCGATCCAAAATGGTATCAGTAATTTGTGTACTGGGGGCAGGGGCGTCGCTCACCTTATATTTTGATGAGGCCCAATGATTTCATGGAGGAAGGGGGGATGTGACCTAAGTGGAGCGCCACCATCGGTTGTCGCGTAGCGTAGGAAAAAGTTTGCCAAAAATCCCTCCCAGATTTCCAGAAAATTACGTATATTTTACAAATTTACACGCAAACAGGGTAAATTAGAAATGTATTAGACAAAGTGCTACACGGGTTCCCTGTCACATGCACACGACTCGGCGTATTATACAGCTGGAAGCCAGTACAAGTAAGGAATTGCATACAAGGGGCTACTTTTGTTATTTTTTGTGTGGACCAGGGGCCATTTTTCTTTGTATATATATATGATTTCTGTCATAAATACAAGAGTTAATTATATACTTTTGCAACATAAACAGTTGAAAAGGACCATAAGTGTAGGAGGTTCCGCAACCTTGGCGGGCGGAATGCGTGACACCATCTAAGTAGAGTGCCATCATCAGTTGGGGCGTAGCATAGCGAGAAATTGTTGTAAATATACCTCCTAGATCGCCGGAAATGTCACTTTCTATAGACCTTGCAAGTAGCTTCTAAACCGCCTTTATTTTGAGATCTCATGAATTAAAAATTTATTAAAAATTAAAAAAGACTTAATGCAGTAGGAAATACTTTGTCCAATCTGGAAAGGGGTGAAAAACATACAAAATCTGTCTTTTCGGGCGGGTTTCCAGAAATGACAAAGTATTTCCAGACCCGTTACTGGCCTGTTTTATGCAGTTGGCCCGCTTACTTGCACGCGGGGCTCGTCACTGTGTTACTTGTCGGGTTTTACCGCCAGCTAAAAGGTTTTACTAGAGAAAACAGAGCGACTGACACACGGAGGCGGATAGCTGTCAACACCAAACTGAGAACTGGAAGAATTTCCTTCGGAATAATGAGAATAAGGGCGAGCTCTTCACGTTCCTAGCACATCAGTGTGTTTCCGAGGACACTGGTGACAGTCGTCATATCGACAATTAACAAGATGGTTGTCAGATCCAGGAGAGATCAGACTACGAATGGTGCCCCAATCAAATTTTGACCCAAAAATCGTTTTTGAGCTATAGTTTTCCGTAGGGGGTCGGGTGAGGTGTAAAAACCTAAAAAATGAAAAATTCCTCAACAGAAAAAAATTACTTCCGAACAGGACAAATATAGCACCACATCGCATCTGAGGTCATGATTATTCTCATTTTTTCCAAGACCACTCCCCCAAGCAGTGGCGCAGCCAAGGGGAGGAAGGTTCCCCAATTTCGCAAGAAAATTTCAGGAGAGGGATCATAGGGTGGAAAAGTTTCCCACGCGCAGATAGGCTATAGTACAATTGCCTCACCAGCAATTCGGGCAAATACTCGCCTATATCGGACGGGCCACAATCTATTGTATTTAGGACAGAAAACGTATATTTAGAAGGAATATGGCCCCTGGTCCACATAAATAGCTCCTGATTGAGCAACTCTATAACAAAACTAGCCCCTTGTATACAATTCATTATTTATACTGTCTTCCAGCGGTACAATATGCCGCGACGTGTGACAGGGAAACCCAGCGCTATGTCAAAAATATTTATTACCGGTATTTACCCTTATACCGGTATATACCAGATTTTTTGTAGATCCCATCCCCACTCCCCCATACAATCATTGGGCCCCTCAACATTTAAGGTTAGCTATACTCCTGCCCCCAGGACGCAAATTGCTAATACCATTTTGGATCGTGCCCCACCAATCGCAATACTCTGGCGGCGTCCCTCCATGGTCTTTCAATTAAATCACTCGTACACAATCCCCAAAGTATATTTCCAATCGCCTTTAATACAACGATACATACCTGCTCGTTCTCTCTACGCTTTTCGTCGGAAAAAAACTCTGTCAAACGTCGTACCGGTACCAGTTTTAGAGCCGGCCCTTGTGCATTTTCTGTAGTTGTTGCTGCGACTGTTTGGAACTTCTTCTCAGCAGTTCATCATGCCTCATCCTTCAGACAATTTAAACGCTTGTTAAAACCTTTTTTGTTGCCTAAAACCGCGATTTGTTTAAATTTTCTGTCTATACTTCCTCGAGCACTCCTAGGTACTTAAAAAAAAAAAAAATTGTATACGTGTTATTTAAATGTAATTAGATATATAGCGGATAGCTCTTTTCTGGAGGAAAAAAATCCGTTGGTAGGGTTTCCCTAGCAACGGATTTTCCTCCAAAGACTATAACAATAGCTTAGATAAGGAAGTATGAGCGTGTTATATAAATGGCTACAGGAATGTTTTGAACAGGAATGTTTTGAACTGTTCGCTAATTTCGTAGTAATATGCTTTATATGATTATTCCAGGTGATATCCTTATCAATAAAAGCTCCGAGAAATTTGGAGGCATTACGTCAATACTATTTATATCTGGATTAAGTGGCCTACCAGGAGAACTACAAATTACAGATGTAGTTTCTACATGCAGTTAAGAGTCAACTTGTTTACACGAAACCAATTATGAATGTTGACATTAATTAATTTTGAACAGTGTCTAAAATAGCATTAAGGGAGTAATAGAACAAGTTAGTATCATCAGCGTGAGATATGATATGAGACACATTTATTCGACCTATGGAGATCGTTGTCATAATTAACAAATAGCAATGGACATAAAATAGAACCCTGTGGAACACCATATTTATTCGGCTTAGATATAGCATTTATATTTGTCATTATTTTAAACCACTTTAAACGAATTACCCCGAAACCGTAGTGTTCTAATTTACCAGGTAACATTTTGTAGTCCAGGGTATATCAAAAACATTAGAAAGATCTAAAAAATACCTGAAGCATGATAATTATTATCAAAAGCAGCCAAAGTGAACGTCATAAAATAAATTATGTTTAACAAAAACGTATAAAGTCTAGTGAACAAGATTTTTTTTCAGGTACCTTGGAAAAACAAGGTAGGACAGAGATAGGTCTGTTGTAGTTAGTCACAGACTCTTTATCACCGGTTTTAACAACGGGGACAACACATGCGAGTTTTAAAGATGTAGTTATGATACGATGTTCAAGGGGAGAGATTATAAAGAATGGTATAAGAGGATTACAAAGAATAGTAAGAGAATTACGACGACCAATAGTAATAAATGATCGTTGGAAATATGACAAATCTCAGATGGATTTGGTGGCGCAAACCCAGTGATGATGATTAATCAAAAATATTCTCATCTCAGCATTTAACCTTAGTAGTTATACATTGCTGCTTGTTGGGCTAAAGCAATAGTCTACTGCATACCAGCGTTGTATACTTAATGTGCTATATAAGATGAATTAACATGGACAATATTTCGGTAGTTAAGACGTTAATATATACATGAGAAATATAATTGTGCATACGTTCACATTTTGAAAATAGCCATATACGAATATTTTACGCAATTCCATTTAACAATTACATCTATAAAATGTTTTGGGGTCCCATATAACTTATGGTAGCCCATTTCAAGTGCCCCCCCCCCCCCCTTCAGTGTTAAAAACCTATAGCTAAGCATAGTTCGTTAAATTTTACTGATATGATATCACATGATATGTCATGAAACTTGCAAAATATTGATTTAAGCATCATGTGTCATGTGTCATAATAATATAAACTTGCTCTTAGTTTGCACAAGCCATCTTAACATGATCTCATTAATCGCAATGAAAGAGTATGTGTGCACAAAGCCTATATTATAATAAAAGGAAGTGAAACTCAATGTAGACAATTACAGGAAGATGATCAGTTAACTGGCCAAGAGGTTTTGTTCAGGCGCGGCGTTACAATTTCCTTCAATTCCCGATTCAGCGAAACCTCCCTCCTGTATGATCTCATCTAACCGTTTCCTGCGGAGGAAGAGAGAAATTACAGACGGAATCAGTCGTTCAGGTGTATGTATGTATACGTGCATGTGTATGTATGAATGTATGTATTTATGTATACGTGCATGTGTATGTATGTATGTGTGTATGTATGTATGTATGCGTGTGTATATGTGTGTATGTATGTATGTATGCATATACATATATATACATGTATGTATGAATGAATGTATGCATATACATACATATATACATACATACATACATACATACATACATACATACATATATACTTACATACATAATACATACATACACACATACATACACACATAATACATAATACATACATACATACATACATGTATGTATGAATGTATGCATACACATACATATATGTATGTATGTATGTATGAATGTATGCATACATAAATGTATACAATTGCGATGCACCACGAGTCACACCCCTAAATAATAATAACCACCATGTTGCTTGAATTTAAAATAAATACATCTTTGTACACTTACTTTGAAGACTCTGAGATACAGCGGTGTATAGGGCGTTCCCGGAAACCGTTAAAAGGACAAGCCATGGTAGCGGAGTAAGCACCTAGGTCTGGAATAAAACAAAAACGCCGCGTTGTCTATAATTCAAATCGTAATAATTGTCCCATTGTAACCACCTCTTTAAAGGAGAATTACATACAACAAGTAACTTATTAAATAGAAAATAGATAGAAAGAGGTTAAAAAACATACACAAGACATTGCAATAAACAACCAAATATGTTGTTCGACTCTTAAATAACGCAGTGGGAAATACTTGTCATTTCTGGAAAAGCCTGGGTGAAAAACGTATAAAATCCGTCTCTTCGGCCGGGTTTCCAGAAATAAAAAAGGATTTCTAGACCCATTTCTTGAGATATCAATGTCATTAAGAGTCACTATCCCTTTGTATTACTTTATTTAATTATTCCTGTTTACAATCATATGGTAAAATACAACAATTTACTATTTTGGTTATTTGTTTGTGGAAGATGACCACATGATAGAACTGAACGTTAACAAAATTAAAATCCCATAGAAGAAAAATAAAGTAGGATTTAAATCAAAATACCTTTAAAAAATAAAGATTTATTGTGGCCCTGTCATTTTAGACTTACTTCAAGTAAACACAAATGGCAGACTCAATATCGCTAAAAAAAAAAACTTTTCAAATATTGATATCTTGAGAACTGAATAAGATATTTGAATGCTGATTGCAGGCTATCGTGTATCCCTATATTCTCTTTCATATAGATTAGATAATCAACGTTTAATTCAAACTTCTAATTTTGGTGAACTACATCTGTGAGTTTCACAGATGTATTTACTTTACCCTGAAAAAAAATACCCAAACAGGTCATAGTTGTTTGAGTGTCGCATTTTGTCGCCGAACTTTTTCGTCGAACTGGGTCTACAGTGTAGATATCACCTACTGAGTCGATGTACACATTTTTGTAGAATATCAGTAAGTTTTGTAACTTGTATATTATGAATCTTTCATACATTGTCACACTATATATGCATTATGATGTGGTAAAATGATGAGAAAATCGTTAGAAAATAAACCCTCGTTATTGCTTTAATGAATTAAATGAAGAATCTGTGAGTTTCGTCACACTGGCAACACCCATCTGAATTTCTTTCGTGTTGTAACGTCTCTAAAATAGCCTTGATTACCAGTGAAATAAAGCCAATCCCCGGTGTTCATCTCCGGTAGATAGCAGTTCTTCACAAGGACCATTTCGGAGCAAGCTTGTCCCCAGATCCGACATCTGTGCAAGGGGGCATTGCGTTGTCCCTTTTTAACGGGCTATATACGTAGAAATATTAGGAATAGTAGCATATAACTCTTGTGGTTATTGTTAAGGTAACAATTCTTATATATGATATGAGAACATGAGTATATGATATGATACGAGTATGATAGAATTGGACAGATCTTTTTGTATCTAATATGTATCGGGCTTTTAATACTTATTATTATTACTACGTATAATTATTGTTTATATGCAATCAATAAAATTTTAATTGTGTTTTAGTTGTGTCTATATAGCACTTTCATAACGTGCATTTTTTTTTTATTGGTAATTTTAAATTAATTTTGGCAGCTTTGCACAAGCTTGGTAGACGCTGTATGGGGTTGCCCGCCCTGCCGAGAGGACGCTGTCATATATAGGTCCTATCATAGTTACGCAAAATATTGGCCTACAAATTGTAACCAAGCCTGAGAAAGAGCTACCTAACGTTAAGGTTTACGTTCCACGTTAATTTAAGTTACGAAGTATTCATCCTGGACAGTGCCCAGATTGAAACAAGAGCTTATAACCAGAAGGTCTTATATGCACGGAAGAAAATAATCTCATAGAAAGGTAATTTTGCGATTAATTGTATGCCTAACAAAGTTTGATTAAGCCTAATTCTCAGTAACACAAATCACCCTATTCGCAGAACTAGACCTACAGTGTAGATATCACCTATGGGGGATAGCCTACATTATTCGTCTTTTTAAAGAATAGGCATATCGGTTAATAATTTTGGTAGAAATTATGAATCTTATCATGCATTGTCACACTATATATATATGCATTATGATGCGGTATAATGATGACAAAATCGTTAAATATAAACCCTGATTATGCTTATTGAAGAAGTGAAATTAACCTTCATAACCGGTACCAAGCCTGGTATCAGGACGAATTGTATGAGTGAACTGAAGATCCCGTCGTTGATAAAGTATTCGATCTCCGTGGCGTCGTCAACTTCGCAGCCGTTTGTCTGCTTTGTTGGCTGTTGATGGTTTCCGTGTCGTCGTTTACCAATGATGTTGACGACCAGGACCGTCGATGGTCTAGAGAAGTGCGACCCCGGTTCCGCCACGATGCTGACCCGCTCGTCATCACCGAACTCTTCCGAGAGACTCTTACGAATAGTGCTTACGAACTGTGGATGTGAATGTAGAAGCGGCTGTGGGGGATTTATGTTGCTGGTGAATGAGGTAACATTTGTCACCGAGCTCGGTCTGGAGACCGGTCTCATATCTGGCCTAGATCGGATCTAGATAAGACATGCCTCCGCTCTGTCTATAATTAATATTAAACTGGCAGCTGGAATTATCTTGTCATATCTGGTGAAAAACGTAATAAAAAAAACACGCATTTTTTTACGCATTTCCAGGAATTGCAAGATACACGAAGCTCCACACTGCGCTGATAGCGGTCTTCTAGAGGGCCAGTGATAACTCTCTCTAAGACAAAACAGCAAAATAACTGCGGGCTTAATTAAGGAAGCTCGAACTATATTGTTATTATCTTTGAACCGTAATTTGGCATTATTTGTTGCACCCTCGGCATCGCAGTTTTATAATATGGAGGGTACGTGTGCCCCTGATTGGGAACAACTGGTCTGTAAGTATATGAAACTACTGCAGCGCAGATATACCGTTGTAAAATTGAGATAGGCCTAAATACATATTATATTAAACACCAAGAGCCAATCAAGTTCCCATATGGTATCAACATAAAAAATAACACGATTGTTACTCAATCTAGTTTGCTACAAAACAATATAAGAATCAGAAGGTTAATTAAACAGTTTTGATTTCCGTCTGAAGCATGTAAATGCCGTGAAATAATTCCCTGATTCCCATAGCATGCCCTGATTCCCATAGCATGCCCTGATTCCCATAGCATGCCCTGATTCCCATAGCATGCCCTGATTCTCATAGCATGCCCTGATTCCCATAGCATGCCCTGATTCCCATAGCATGCCTTGATTCCCATAGCATGCCCTGATTCCCATAGCATGCCCTGATTCCCATAGCACGCCCTGATTCCCATAGCATGCACGGATTCCCATAGCATGCCCTGATTCCCATAGCATGCACGGATTCCCATAGCATGCACGGAGCTTCAAAACGTGCTTAACATTATCGACTCAACCTTAAACGGGTCTGGAAATACTTTGTCATTTCTGGAAACCAGCCCGGAAAGACGGATTTTGTACGTTTTTCGTCCCTTTTTAGAAATGACAAAGTATTTCCCACTGCGTTCATACTAGTTTGTAAAACAAAGAAGAACAAAAAGTTTGGGTTGAAAGTCCCTTACCCTTTAGCTTGTGACAATCGTACCCCCAGGCTATAGAAGTGATCTATTTTAACCAATAATGATCATTTATAAGCAACAACAATAGCAATAATAATAACATTTAGTTACCCACCTCAGAGAAGTTGAACTTGTAGAAGTTGACCGTGGTTTCAGATGGAATGCCGCCCCCGAGATCGAGTATTTGCATGTCAAATCCAAGCTGGCGCCCCAACAGGAAAACCTTCCGCGATTCGCGTATTGCATGTGCAAAGGCGTCGACGGATTTCGCTGATAGTCCTATGTGAAAGCTTTACATGCGACGGGCAAAGAATACAGGGGCATATTATGTGACCCATTAACTTAATGTTTAACAATTCGGAGAGGGGGACACTTTCTCCGATCCCCGTTTTTACCATACGAAATTTTCAGCACACAAACAATATTGTCCCCGAAATTTTAGATGCACCAGTCACTTGTCCCCCACCACACCCACCCCCCAAAAAAATCATCAAATCTGGTGCCGTCATTGATTGGAAACTTTAAATAAACAACTGTTTAACTTTTTATCAAATATTCCCATATATGTGACATCAGTGTGACAATAAAAAATGGCGAAATGTTTCGCGTGTTTTGGAATTCCCCATCGCGCCACAAAATTGTTCACCCAAATTTTACCCCATTAGTATTTTGAGCCATAATTTCCTCTCAACCAGAAAATGTCTTGTTATACAGGGCGGCGTATCCCGTTGGGTACATACTCGCGTTGTTTTGCCTCCTACTGAACATGCCTCATAGATGGAAATTTTGAAATCTGACCCCTATAATTGCCCCATAAGCTGTATATCCAGCGCGTGAAATTTTCTGCCCCGTAAGACATGTGTGCCCCTACTGGTCCCGAAGCTGATTGTTTTTACATTGTAAGACAGGTCTACACACTACAGTACCTAATCCATGCAGATATACCAACTGAGTTGTCCTGACGACTTATACGGAAGACTACGAGGAGTTTACGTACACCGAGACGCGCAAATGTCCAAAAAAATAATTAATTAGGCGGGCAAATACGAGGGTGCAAGGACATAGATTTGATGACCTCATCGAGGTGGCTGAGCGGCCAGAGGCGAAAAAGGTATTGATGAATATGTAATACTACCATTGTATTGGAGAGTGCTTAGTTCTTACAATATGAG
>JAODFY010130117.1:0-11310 GCA_027580055.1 Paracaudina chilensis | reverse complement strand
AAATCAAAAGCGAGGTAGTGCGCAGACATAGCTCCCAATAACGACATTTTCTTGTAATAATGTAATTACAGTCTGTAGGACACTCCGTCAGTCTGGAAGAAAGAAGCAAGATATCACATGGTAGCGCTTAATTAGACTACCGTGATTAAACACAGATACCTTTATAATAAGGAACGCCAAGAGAACTCGCAAATGAAAATTATAAGGTGTGAGGTGGATCATGAAGTGTGAGGTGGATCCTGATGTGTTTTAATAATGGTGTATATCGTATAATCTTGTCGGTGGTCAATACGTCACACAGTCCTTATATAAGAGGATTTGTATGTGAGGTGGATCATAATGTGTTGTGTGGTGAAACCTGAAATCTTATCGGCGGCCATTACGTCACAGAGTGTTGACGTAAGGAGATTGGCGTATGAGGTGGATCATAATGTGTTATGGGGTGATGTCTGGCGTATGCCAATACCATCTTGTCGGCGGTCAATACATCACACAATCGTAATGCAATAGGATTGATATGTGAGGTGGAACATAGTACGTATGCCCCGTGGTGATGTCTTACGTTCTATCTAGTCGGTGGTCAATAATAAGTCTATGATGTCTGTAGAGTCTATGATGGATGTAATGCAGAATCAGGAGAGTCTATGATGGCTGTAGCGCAGACTCAGAAGAGTCTATGTTCAACTTGGTTGTAGCGTAAATAGACACAACGTTCACAGTATTCGGAAAAACAGATAAAATATGTTTAGCTAAAACAAATTTATTCTGTTTATTCAAGTGATATTCACGTCGGGTTCTAAATTTTGTACAGGCGAAAACAAATTAAATATGCCCAGAGTGACCATTCCGATGCCTGTCAGTGATCGCAAGGGGCATATTCTTATAAAAACAAAACTTCTAGTTCATCACCGGGGCAATTTTATAAAATGCCTTTATAATCTGTTTTCATTTCAGACAAAATTTGCCACAATCATTAAATAACCCACTCATGATTTCATAAATAAATTGTAATACCTGAAATATCAGCTTGTAAAATATACTTTAGTTACAACTGACCGACTGAATAATTCATGAAGCATTACCTGCAGTTCTTCCCAATGTTTTCTATTTTTTTAAACTTTTAAAGTAAATACGGCAAAAATAACAAATATTTGGTCTTCTCATTGCCTAAAGATAGACACTTTTCCTCCATATATCGCGACTTGCTCTATCAAAAAGTCAGATAAACACCACAATTTGGCGTAATCCGTCACAGCTATACAAGATTATAATCTGACGCTAAATATTTTGTTCTCGCAAATGCATAAATGATATTTCCTTCGGCAAAGTGCGATAATGATCGCGAAGTTCTGTTCAAGATTCGTATCTGTACATGTGGGGGAAATATTCTTTGTAACCAAAATGAAAATTTGGACAAGCAATGCAAGATCTCTCGCCTTATACTTTGAGTGTCCCGACGGTATTTTGATAAAAATCTATTGTTTGTCGACAACGCGAAAAGTATAGCGTGAAATATCCATTGCAATATATGCCGAATAAAAGTAAAATTATACGCTTAAATTAGCCATAAAATAGGTCAAACATTCTAGTTTGGAGGGAAAAAATGTAAAATTTATTTTCTATATTTTGATAAAGAATATCAAATTATTAATAGTGTGGACATTTTACAGGTCAAATGTTAACAAGCTAGGATAACGTCTTCAAAGTTGCTTAGGTTTCACAACGTTTTGCATGATTATATCTTTTTATGCAAATATTTATTGACGTATAGTACTACTTAGAGTAACAATAATTGTTTGAGGCAGATTTTACATCTACTTCCCTTTTTTGCATAGAAATACCAAGAAGTAGGTCATCTCGACCTGTAATCCCCGTCAATAGGGTTCTTTTTGTTTTTTTAGATTAGGAGGAATGGAGGATGTTTTAATGTGAAAAGGTGTAGAGTTGTTCTCAATTTGTATTGTGAACAACATTTTACAATTTATAATATTAATCTAAGAATCTTTCTAACCTGGAAATAGAAACTGATAAAAAAAAAGTCCAAAGGTCGAGTTGACGGAAGTTCGAGTTGACCATTGCAACGTTCCAAATTCCATGATACTTTCATTCATATTCCAGAGTATTCTATTTACCGACAGATCAGCAAATGAAAAACAACTAGGCTACTGATCCTAACACACAAAGTAAGAAACTGATGTATGTTTCTTGTTTATGAAAGCTGCATGACAATTAAACAGTCATAACACATACAAATTACCATACTGGACCTTCACCGATTACATTTTTTTTAATAGTAGGGGAGGAATATTACCGGCAGTGCATCGCCCCTAAAGCTGCGTTGGCGGAGCAACATCCCAACCAGGTGTAGATACAATGGTGTAGATACAATGGTTTAAATCAACGTTAATGTTCGCCAATTTCACAGCAATTTATAATACACATTTTCAGTGCATTTCAAAGGAGGATTTTGTTTATAATTAAAAAAAAAAAAAAGGATAATATTTAGGGACTACTAATCGAGGGTTAATATTTGGGGAGATATGATTCAGCTCACAGCTAATTGTGGTGTGTATACCCTTTGGTTCACGTTTTTCTGTGTTTTCTTTTCAGTGACATGCGCTTTATTTATGTTTCATAACAATATTTCTGAGATGTCGGTAGCCTCGGCGGCAAATCAAAAGTTGTAATTATATATTTGATTACTGTTTTAATCATTAAAGTGCATGTATATGTATTTATTTAAGCTGTAACTATACCGATGAATTTAAATAAAACACACAGTCACATACACACGTCGCCGTACCTGTACCATATTCCTTTGTGATAGTGTTAATGGACCCGTTGTTGTTTTGATTAGTGTAAAGTGACCAAACAATGAGCCCAATTTATCGATCATGGAATCTTTTCATGAAATGAATGGCGATTTCTGGAGAGTAAGAGACTTATCGACCCTACATACGTCACCGCCTATCCCCATTTATAAGGAATTAAGTACAGCGTAAGTAAGTTGTTACTTCTGATGGGCTAATAACGGCATAAATGAGGGATAAATAGGGGTACAATACCTCCAAAGAAAATACATGGGCCCACTCTGTCGGTACATCTCCCCGGCAGGTTAATTGACTTTTTGTGCTTTGGTGTGAAGAGGGTTTCAAGGGATTTATTTATTTTCTTTTTTTATAAAAAGAACTAATCTTGTTTTGGCCGTGTAATTTAGTTTCAACTGAATGTCAGGAATGAGGAGGATTATTTGTTCTTGATGACCACAAGCCGGCCTCGGGCTGCTTTTGGCGGACCAATAGGATCAACCTTATCTCCCTCTCTAAGCTGAATTCCCCCTCCCGACTATTTGAAGAAGAAGACGAAATCGGACAAAAAATTAACCGATGAATGGTAGCCGGCATCGCTCAACAAATAAGGGACCAGGCGTTTGAGTAACGGTTTTAGATTAGGTCTGAGAATTTTATTTTTGGAGCTGCCGACTACAAACTGTAACAGGAGTTTGACTCGTTGCCCACTACAAGAACCAGAGTCAATAGCAATTATGTGTAATCCATCGCTAGAAGCAGTATGGTGCTACGGGGAAGGGTCGGGACAAGGGGGAAAGCGCTTCTCGATCACAGAGTACAGTGGGATACGCCATACACTTTACTGTGCAAGCCTTGTAATTCCGTTTTATTTAAGTTAACGTTTTTCTTTTCTCAAGAAAAGCGGATACTTTTAACTGTAACGAAGAAATGTTTTCCCCATGTTTTATACCCCCTCTCTTGATTTGCTTATATAGCACACGAGTGGTGGTATCTTAATGATTACAGCATTGTTATTATTAAGGAGTGACACCCCGTTCGTTATTACACATCAGGTCTTGCCAGTTTCCCCTCAACTGAACATTTCTGGCGAAACCATTGACTGACAGACAAGTATATAAAAAAAAATCAAACAGTTCTTGTATTTGTAAATTTGCAATGCAATATATATAGGTACTTAAAAAAAAAAAAAGAGGAATTTTTCGATTAAAATTGAGTTTGATTAGAGGCCTTGAAGTTCGTTAGCGTCGTCGTCCGAAGTTTATTCATTAAGTTTATTGTATTATTATTATTCTTCCCAGGGAACGTGGATGGTAATATAAGTATTAACAAAGACACATTCCCCTGTTCGCCATCCTCTCGTCTGAGGGACTTATTCATGTTTAACGATATCAATTATCCTTCGGGCCCTTTTTAAATTATTACCATTAAAAATGTATTTTTTTTTTCGGTTTTGCGTATAGACGTACGAGTTCATAACCGAACAAACGTTAGCTCTATATCTAAGACTTTTGTATTATTATTATATATTGCATTATGTTTTTATTATTGTTTAAAGTAAACTCCTCCACCGTGAATCTCGGAGAAGTTAATATGATGTGATGGAATTACAATGATTACGATTAAACTAATGAATCTTCCTTTGTTTTTCTCATCAATTTGAATTTGTAAATAAATCATTTTAATCCGTGCTTAACTTGAGGCATATATAGGCCTATTGTGGTTTAACTGATGCATGAGAAGAATTTCGTAATAATAGAAGGAAGGGATGAAACGGGGGATAAAACATCATTCATAATTCACATTACTGTATATTATTCATGTTGACGGTTGACGGTTTAGAATTAAATTTGAACGTCATTGACCTAAAGAATATATCTCTGCAATTTTGATGGGCTTGTAGTTAGCTCCTAGAAACAAATATATAGCAAATAAAAGTTTTCATTTTTCCATAGGCCTATACAAAATAATTATGGAAAATGGTGGGAGCCGCCTTTGTGTGAGGCACTTGGTCCCTTGACCGGTTGGCCCACCCTGAAATCCGGCCCTGGGTTAGAGGGTCACCAGGTCAGTCCAGGATAAAATATGTGGTCTGCAAGCAAAAAAAAACAACAATTCTGACGATCACCAGGAAATTGTAATGTGATAATACGGAATACCAGCCCATGCACTGTTTGGTCCAGCGGGCGCTATATAGGTATGCTATGGTTGCGAAAATATATATTTAGTGTACGCCCCCGGAAATAATTCACCATACCACTTTTGGTGCATGTGTGTCAGTTTGTCAACTGTAAAATTTATATTTGGTCGAATTTATATACATTGATTCATTTATGACTCATACAAACATTAACCCCACCCTCCAACCGCCTAAAAAACTAAACCATTCCACAACTAGCTGTTTAATGAAAATTAATTCATGCGGTTTTTAAAATATGTATCTTGTGGTAACTTAGTTCAGAGAAACACTAAAACAAACGACTGTTCAGCGTAGACTACGTTTATCATAACGAAGGGTAATCACCACAATTAGCTGTGAGCTGGATTAGCTCTGCGAAAAGATGGTTTTGATGTTCCTCGGCCAATACAGTTTTTGGGCCGATGCGCAAAAATGATGTAGCAAAAATGATGTAGCAAAAATGTAAATGGTGAAGCTATGGTAATATGTAAGTGCCATTAATTTTTACGATGTCAGCTTCCATGGGGTGGTGGCTGGAGGGGGCGGGGTGTACCATAGGCGAGCTGCGGTGTTCCAACGGAGTGTTACGGCCTTATGAAATAACAGATTTAGTGTGTAAGTCAATGGGGCAATTATTTGTGATGTATACCCCCAATGTATACTCAATTTTGTAAAACAAAATCTTCACTCGTGATATAATTTAGTTTTATTGTGGATTTTTGCAGTGGATCCGCACCCCGGAGTTACCATAAATTGGCGATGAGGATGGGATACACAAAGAAAACAATAACACAAGATCAGATTTGACCACACGTCTTATCTATTGGAGGTTTATATCACGAGTGATGATGGATAATTTTAAAAATTGACTACATTGGTTATGATAAACATAGTCTACGTTGAACAGTCGTTTGGTCTATTGTTTCTCTAAAATAATACAACATAATGCCAAAGGGACATGACGTACACGGACATGTTATGCATATATACGGTGTTGGCAAAACGTTGTTATATCAATAATGTTCGGCATTATGACACGCACCGCCCCCACCATGACGTAATTTAGCGTTTGCATAGCGTCATTTGGCGTGCATGCCTCTATGCAGAGCAGCAAACCTTTCCAGACGACCCGCAACATTTACAATATTGATTGTGATTGGCTGCTCGATTGCTTTCGTAATTTTTTTAGGGTACTAGTTTTTTGTTTAGTTTTTGTTACGTATGAATTCTTTGGTTTTATTTCTTTGATTTTCGGGAAATGGTTGGTTATGTTTCGTTATTTCTTTACTGGCATCAGACGTTTTGCTTTCCGAATATTGTTACGTCATATTGTAAAATAACCGATAAACCAATCACAAATACTATTTAAAACAGTACGCATCGGTATTTTACTCCACAGCGTTTCTTGTTCCATCAACATGGTTAACGTTTACCGCGCGATTTTAACGACTGATTGTTTTAGTATTTTAGTGAGAGGCCTACGCACTTTCAAATACCTTATCAACAGCCGGCCAAAACAGGATATGTGACGTAACGGGGACAATTTCTACAAAGTGAGTGATATTCAAATAAATACATCACACTGTTTTCTCACACTGTCTTCTGATTTATCATGTATTATAAGAGACTTGTGGTTATACCAAAACTGAAAATGGAGCCTAATGCCTTCCTGCTTGGTGTTCAGCATAAAGTAAAAGGAGTAGGGTGTTTAGTTAAGTGATACCATTGGGCTGTATAGGCAGTTGTGCCAGTAGAAAACGTGCCGGACTAATTCCCATGATATACAAATCTAAAAAGAGTTATAAATGACATGCAACGATAAAGTTATAGGTTTACGTTGTGTAAGAGGGTCCTGACTACTATTTCATTCTGGGCATGCGCATTTGTTATCCCCATAATGGCTTATTTTGTTATTGCCATTGAGGAGGCATTTAGGAAATTATAAAGTTTTGATAACAGCAAATGAATCGAGGACGGCCATAATAAAACTTAAATGTTCCCCCCCCCTGAAAAAGAAGAACTTCTCTAGCTTACCACGATGGAGAATACAAACAAATAATGTATTTTTTTATTAAGAAAACATTTCCCTATCTAAGACCCCCTTAATCACACTAATTGAGCAAAGTGCTTTCATTAGCCACGGCAGCTGTTTAACCGAGCAAATATAATTGTTTTTTCTTTTTTGTAGAAGTCAATTTTTTAGCCCGACAGACAGTTTTTTCTCTCTCTTTAGGATACTTTTAACCACTCCGTTTATCCCCCTCGAGCCCGTGTTTAACGGAGGGAAAACACTGCCTCTTTTACGGCTCATAGGGCAAGAATTTGCTGGAATTATCAAAGAAAATTTCGGTCCGATCACCGATTTGCACAATCGTTTACCTAAGGGCTCCATTTCAAACTTGTCACTCACTTCCCGGCCTTATAACTTATTTAAGGAAAGCCGTTTAGGCAGATTAAAGAGAATCGCAGTTCGACCCAACTGTTATCGCCTCTCGTTAGCAAATTTGTCAAAGCTTATTTTGCGTTGATTTGAATTGATCAATATCAAGCTACCAAGGAAAAGAGGAAAACTCTGTGGCGTTGGAATCAGTGGTGGTGGGAAGGAGGATGGGTTGAGGGGGGGGGGGGCGACGGGCGAGAGATATGCTACTCTAAATTATTGCTGACCACCTTCATCCGTACACGTTCAATAATTATGTGCTGTTACACTATAGGTTAAAAGAATAGTCCAGTCAAAAATGAAAAATTACATACGACTAAATACATCAATAATAGTGAATTTTTGATTAGAATGTAGCATTTTGGGTTGTTCAGATATTGATTTTTGTTAATCACTTTAAATTTTAATTGGCGGTGGGACTTTCACCACCTGCTCCTCTTTTTATCGAAAATGTTTAATTTTTGCTGGTATTTCTTTTAAAGTCGTACGTGTGGTACCTTATATGGTATGTTATGTTGACAACTTTTTAGCCTATATCGTCTTAATTTAACGCTATTATTCTTTTGTACACCATAATAGTGATAGTTACGCCCAAGAACACAATACATTAACCTACAATGCGACACGTTATATTTTAAATGGCACATAGTATATGATATGTCACACACGGTATTAGTTACTATAACGCTACTGCGCATGCACCTTTAATTAATTGTACGCCTCCCATGAAAATAGAGACGTCACCTTCAAATGCTTTGTGAAGTGACGTCATTACATGGCAAGTTATTTTTTTCTTTCATGTTGGAACACTTCATTTGTTTCTAAGTAGAATTTTTCTAATCATTTATGGCTACTGTATTTATGTATGTACTTTCACCGTACTATTGTCTAAATAATATAAACCTAAACTTTTGAAATTGTTACTGTAGTTTGAATGATGACGTACGAGATGACGTATCCGTCAATCATCGCTGTCGGCGCTTAATGAAAAGGGGGAATTAAACAGGAATCCACTTTCAGTGTCATTCATTCAAAGGAAAATAAACATAGATAAAAAAAAAAAAATTAATATAGAAATATAGAATTTAGGAACTTCCCTGGAAGTTCCCTGTGTCCTTGGAAACTAATGAGGCTTTGCTACATATAACTGCGCCTACAATAACACAACGTGGGTGAAATAACAGCTTGATAACTTCGACCCGACTGTAAAAAAAACCCTAAAAAAACTGTTTTGATTAGTGCCTTTTAATTGGGTTAATTACGCTATTTATCCTGGGTTAGGCTCGTTAATTCGTACGTGAATATATAGGTTATGATAATTAATATTCTAAATTTCTAGGATTCGTGTCCCCCTATTTGGTACATATTATTTTGAAGTGAACAATTGGAATAAATAGACCTAGTTTCTAGTGCCGATTCGTTTCCAGAGAATTGCCTTTCCCACCAAGCAAAGCATTCCTGTACATCGACCTTCCATCGTCACGTAAGCTCAATAACTCCCGTGTCATTGACCCAACACCACTCCGGTTCAAAATCCGATAAAATGAGGTCGTATCCTAAAATAGTACACTAACGAATTAACCTAAGCAAATGCCAACCATTTTGTTCTTGTTCAAAGCCGTTTCTGCCTCTCGCGTTTTTAAGATGTTTAAAGGGAGTTCTCGCGTGATCATGGTTCTGCCACTTAAACACCCCACACGACATAATTATATATACCCCGGGTCCGCATGCACTGTTCAATTACATCATGGAATAAACCATATGTAATTCAACGCTTTGGACTTGTTGTAAAATTTAGAAGACTCACATTTTATGCATCATCAGTGTGATGTAATCCGATACACCGATTGCGCGAAAAACCATTCACGAATGGCTAGGCTTTAACATTTTCTCTATCCTACCGCGGGGGTCTTAGCAATGCAGCTACACGAACAGCAAATAATATTGCCTGGAGATATAATCTGCCAAGTTTATGTCAGAGTCAAGTCTCCGAAAGGCACAATTACCGTCGTCAGCATATTCCTCCATTTTGTTGTCAAGCCTGCAAGCCATCCACTTTCTTTCGTGTTCCAGCCTGGAATGTTTAAAGAGGTTACGCTAGAAACGGCATGCAGCGAAGATACAATTAATTGTGCCGAAAGATGAGGTGGTAATAAACTCTGCAGGTTGCTTGATTTGACCAATCCAAGTTGTATCGTAATAGAAGAAAGTAGATCGGAATATTTCAGACTAAGTCTACATCTTATAGTCTGACAGATTCGGTGCTGTACATCAATACATTGACCATGAGGCAATCATCTCGCGTGACACAGTTGTCATCCTCTTACAAACCCCACGCCACCCACCCCCCGAAAAAGTACCCAACATTCATTGAATCCCCCGACTACCCAGAATTGGTTCGATTTCGTCTTAAAACAAATTGTTAGAATACAGTATTGTTTTTTACTCTGGCGTGATGATCGCTCCCATATACGTAAACTAGACTGCATGATAAAAGTTCAAGTTATGAGAGTTGCGGACAGAATTATCAAACTTTTAGGGGGGAAATCAGTCTATGTTGAATTGGGTAATTTTGGACAGAACCAATTGCTTAGGCAAACCTAATGGGTCAAAATTGGGTCGGAGAATCCAAGTACTGCCTTAAAATATATACCAGAAGGATTTACAGTCCGGATCATATGCCAATAGTATAAGACCAATAACAATTCCAAAGCTATGTATGCCCAAAATCTTGTATTATATAGGATATTGAAAACTCACTATAAATCCAATGTGCTGCGTTAACTTGAAATATAACTGCATGAAGTAACCTGCTATACATGGACAATTATAAGTTCAACCATTGAGATTATTTCGACTTTTAAACACATAGCAACTCCTTTGATTTAACAACGGGTCTTGAGATGCTTTGACAAAATATTTCCCATTGCGTCACGCCCGCAATACCGGGCATGTTATCTGGATATAATATCTCAACGCATCCCGATGTGACGGAAGCCCTGGAATGGTTTTCCGGGAAAACCCCAGTTAGAAGGTAGCGCAGTGATGAGCCGCGCGTGCAAGTGTGCGGACCTACTGCAGATAACAGGTCAGTAACGGGTCTGCAAATACTTGTCATTTCTTGAACCCCCCCCCCCGGAAAGAAGTATTTTGTACGTTTTTAACCCTTTACCAGAAATGACAAAGCATTTTTCCCGCTGCGTTTATCTTCAAATAATCCATGCAACAGGCTACCTCAGTTATTTTATTTTATTGTCCCACCGTGTTGGATTTAATGTTTAAGGCCTAACCTTTATCCCGCTATGTTTCTAGTAGTTAATGTCCGATGTAACAAAATAAAACAAATCCCTGTTGTCTAATAAGTTGGGCAAATAGTTTTACTAAACGGACAGGCAAGCAATGTTTAATAAGTCAACACACGTAATTTACTGCATCAAATATACTTATAGGTAATACTTCATCATCAATTAGTAAGCAGTTAAAACCAAATTATTTAAATTCACTATAATTTTTTTTCAGGTTTCTATAAATCTAAAACCATACCGAACATTGTAATCCCAATTTTTCTGTGGCTAAATGACGTCACACCAAAGCAACATTTCTGTAATTAGCTTAAAAGTATAATGCGGTTACCATCAGAGCTGGAAATCGGTGTGAAGCCTTTTGGAATGGAAATGAACTTTCCGGATTTTAGTAAGAAACCCTGCGAGCGTGTTCACTTCCATTTGCTTATTCCATGGTCGGCAACTTATAGATCACGACCCAAAATTTGGTTTGTGACGGATCAGTGGGTTGCGAGGTCGTTCAAAAAATCGCGGGAAATACTAACTTTTTCTATCTATCAACAATTAAGTCTATAGAAATGAAAGGCACACCGAGAGTAA
>JAODFY010130006.1:0-11310 GCA_027580055.1 Paracaudina chilensis | reverse complement strand
GCGCTACACATGCTTGCCCGGTAAATGACGTCACTGCAAATCTAAACACACAGTACAACATTATCCTTTTTTTTTTACTTGGGCGGATAAAATATTTCAGACTCATGATTCGTAATGACATCTTACGAAATCCACATAGAGAATGATTTATATATTCCCATGACTTATCCCAGTTCAATATCCAAGTTAAAAAAATAAATATAAAAAAAATATGCGGCTTCATATATTACAAATGGATTAAATATATATATATATAGATGGCGCTATAATTAAAGCATTAATCAATCAGAGGGTAATACAATTATGACTGACTTATTTCCTTGGAGAGAACTGGATAAACTGTTAATCATTTACCGTGACGGAAATTTAAAAGCAATACCGACAGAAAAAAAACGTTAAATGTAAAGTCTTGTGCATGAGGTTTCAACTCTGCAGGATGAATGATTATCGTTTGATAGCTGTGAAAGAGCAATTTTTTCGATTTGTATGATAATGAAATGATTAGCTGAATTTTTGAATTTGCCTCAACCAACAGACACGAAGAGTTTGTGTTTTATATTCTCGCTAAACCAACCGACACGAAGCTTTTGTGTTTCATATTTTCGCTAACCCAACCTACACGAAGCTATTGTGTTTCATATTTTCACTTAACCAACAAACATAGAGCTTTTGTGTTTCATATTTTCGCTAACCCAACCTACACGAAGCTATTGTGTTTCATATTTTCACTAAACCAACAAACATAGAGCTTTTGTGTTTCATATTTTCGCTAAACCAACAGACACGGAGCTTCCAACTATAAACAATAGCTTTTCGCAATGTGAACGATTATTTCCTTCTCAAAATACGCTAAATATGTAGAAATAATGATGACGATGATGATGGAAATGATGTTGATAATGATCGTGGTGATGATGATGACGATGTTGATTAGGATAATGATGGTAATAATGGCAATGATTATGTTAATAATGATAATGATGTTGATGATGAAGGTGGTGATAATGGTGATGATATGATGTTGCTAATTATGATAATGGTGGTGTCGGTTATGATGTTTATGATGATGGTGATGATGATGATGTTGATGATGATAATTATGTAGTGTCGATGAGTGTCGAGTAGTGTCGATGAGGATGGTGATGATGGTTGTGGTTAAGGTGTTGATGATGACAATGATGGTGATGATGATGCTGCTGCTTTTGTATTGTGAGGTAAAATGATGCACGATTTATACCTTTGACCAATAAGGAGTTATTTGTTTATGTTTGTATGTTTGCATGTGTTTGTGTTTGTGAGGGTGTGTAGTAGTAACTTTAGGTTTACTTCTGTGAGGGGAAAACTTTGAACGGTCGTTTGAGATCAACAAAGGTCAAAACAATTTGGATAATATATGGAATATAGTTATACTACATATACACTTGATGGTCAGCATCATCATGACAGCCAAAGTAAGAACATTGCCAGCTTCCGCTGATTCGAAACAATACCAAAACAAATTATGGTAAATTTAGGGACCCTTTTGCGGATGTTTTTCGGCGCTGTTTAGAACATTTACCTAGTGTGGACATTCCAGTGCGTTAGTGAGGTAACAGCGCGCTTGAATCACGGTAAGAACACAATAGAACACAACTATAGCAATAAAATATATAAAAAAAAATACATAATAAACATTTGAATTCTTGATTTTAAGATGGTCCCCAGTCCATTCCATAAAAACTTAATATAATTTGACGCTTTCAGTTTACATTCTTTCATTTGTTATGCATGTTAACTGAATACATGATTACATGTCAAACATGTTACGTAAAGATATTTGTTTCCATGGCAACACAAAATCCATGCAATGATTAAAACCACAATAAAATTTTAAAAATTCGAAGGCGCTATGCTGTAACTTGTATGGGCCCCAAGTCTTCGGCCTTTCAGTGAAACAGTTATCGATGGCATGGTATTTTACAGAACATAAAGAGACCGGATTTGAGCTAACCTTTCACACATATGATAGCCCGTTGTGTTAGCACTAACCTAGTGGGTGTATAATTCATTTTGGTAAAATAGTGGACTTGGGACAAAATTTCAGTATTTCTTTATGTCACAAAAATGTGGCCACGCCAACAAAATATAGTACGAACCAAATTTCCGGAAAAGGAGGAATTGAACAAGATTATATCCGTTTGGTGACAGGACTCCTAGTCCGTAGTTTAATTTATTTACACATACTAGCAATTGGCTAACTGATTGTGTCTCAATAAGCATTAAAAATCATCGAGGGGCAACAGGAATTGAACAAGATTATATCTGAGTCCGTTTGGTGACAGGACTCCTAGTCCGTAGCTTAATTTATTTTCACTTACTAGCATTGGCTAACTGATTGTGCCTCAATAAGCATTAACAATCATCGAGGATTAATACTTGGAAGCCAATATATTTAGCCAGTACATTTTTGTCAAGATAAAAAAAATATATCCATAGATTTCAATAATAATTACATGACAACAGACGTGTTTTTTAGTAACAATTTGATCTTTCATTACATGTATGATACCGTGAAAAAGATACAATGTGCAATCATCTTGCAAGAAACGGTTACCCCATGGCGCCTGCTTGGGGCGGCGTGGCCTGGAGGCAACTTGCTCGTCTGATTGGAACCGAAGGCCTGAGCCTGAGCATAGCCCTCCTGTGTTCCTTTATTGAGTACCAAGAAAGTATGCAGTATAAGACAGTGACAATTAGCATGGGGCTACAAAGATTGATCTGACCATTACGCTGTGTAGTCGGTATTGTTCCCTAATTGCTCTAACCACTATGCTATGTAGTCGGTATAGTTCCCTAATCGCTGTAACCACTATGATATGTAGTCGGTATAGTTCCCTAATTGCTCTAACCACTATGCTATGTAGTCGGTATAGTTCCCTAATCGCTGTAACCACTATGCTATGTAGTCGGTATAGTTCCCTAATTGCTCTAACCACTATGCTATGTTGTCGGTATAGTTCCCTAATTGCTCTAACCACTATGCTATGTAGTCGGTATAGTTCCCTAATTGCTGTAACCACTATGCTATGTAGTCAGTATAGTTCCCTAAATTGCTCTAACCACTATGCTATGTAGTCAGTATAGTTCCCTAAATTGTTCTAACCACTATGATATGTAGTCGGTATAGTTCCCTAACTGTTCCAACCACTAGGCTATGTAGTCGGAATAGTTCCCTAACTGTTCTAACCACTATGCTATGTAGTCGACGTAGTTCCATAATTGCTCTAACCACTAGGCTATGTGGTCATTTTTAATGCTGTAAGATTACAAAATGAAACAACGTGCTTTAAACTGGAAACGATGAAAAAGGGTTAGGCATCTTGAACAAGTGGGAAGTCACGAAAATCATTGTATACTGTTAGGCTTGAAGCCTCAACAAATCACTATTTCTCCTTAAGAAATAATAAGGGTTTGAGCCCTTCTTTCATCATCAAAAGTAGATATTGCCATTCGTTTCCCTTGTTAGTAATGATTAAAATACTCCCTGGAAAATAGCCCTGAGGGATTGAGCTCTGAGAATTACCCTTCTTTCACCAAAAGTAGATTTTGCCATTCGTTTCCCTTGTTAGTAATGATTAAAATACTATTTGCAAAGGAATTAGGTAGAGTGTTGTATTTTGTCGCCGATTTTTGTTTTTGTTTTGAAAACTAGACCTACAGTGTAGATAACCTACTGATGGGTAGATATACATATGGAGAATATAGGTAAATTTCGTTGCAAGTTTGTAATATTTCATACATTGTCACACTATAAATACATTCTGATGTTGTATAATGATGACAAAATCATGAAAAATAAACCCTGACCATTGCTATAATTATACTACCGTGATTAAACACAGATACGTTTATAATAAGGTGATATTATTTCTCCGTTACTCCATAGTTTCACATAAAACAACAACACCATAGTCTTTCGGACAATCGTAACATTCATTTGCGAGAATTTAAGCTGAGTTTTTTTGTTCGGCGACAAATTATATGCATAAACCAGTAAATTAAACACAATGAACTACAGAGCATTTTGGAAACAGCTCATGACATAAACAAACGATTACGTCATTCCAGAATGGCTAGATGAATTCGGCATGGTTTTCTATCGACATTTAGTCCCAAATAAAATTTGACAGTACCTTTAGGGCTCAGAGTTCTAATGTACTCTGTTTTAACATCCACCTGCTTTTCAGACTTAAAACCTCTTTTGAGCGATGGAATTTCTACCGACTTTTAGCCCCAAATAAATTCTGACAGTACCTTTAGGGCTCTAAGTTCCAATGTACTCAGTTTTAAGATCCGCTTGCTATTCAATAGAAACGTCATAACTCAGAAATAAAAATATATATATATATATAAATATGGCAAAATGAATTATAGCCAAGAAATAATATCGAAAAGGAAACATTAAAACACTCGAAATCTAGATATCGATATCGATACATACTTCAGAGATCACGAAATATTGATATCCCTCTAGAGAACCAAGGTAATTGTTTTTTTATGAGATACCTTCCAATTATTCATCCTAGCAAGAATTGGAGTCTGATACGTTTGTGGATTAGTTGTGGCTTCGTTCGGCGCCATTTCGTCTATATTAACATGCATTTTACATGATGGTTTGTTATCATCAAGATTAATTCATTTCAGACTAGTGCCCGAGCGGCTTTAAAACTTAACTCATTTCGAATACGTTAACATATAGATTAATCCTGATAGATTTTGTTTTGGGCAAATAAGGTGAGAAATTGAATAATATTCCCCTCGCCCAATGCAACAAATATTTAAATATTGAACGAAATCCTGTTTCTATAGAATGGTTTAGATGATGACGGCTGAGGATTTTTAAAGTAAAAATATTTATCGATGCTCGTTATTTCGCCAAAAACTCGTTTTATTTAAATATTTCATATTTATTTTCGCCAGATTGGATTAATTAAAGACCCAACGGTATAAGTGGTAAATTGGTTTTTTTTTTGCTGAGTTCTTTAACTCATTTAAATTAAAATATCACTTACACGTTTCCACTTTGTTTAAAAATTGTCCATAATTATCCACTCATAATTATCCATCTAGTTCACTGTATACGTTCACAATATTACACCCATGTCAACAGCTAACTTTAGGATGCCTTAGCAGAAAATAATTGTTTTAATAAAAAATAAAGGTAATTTAGATAATGATCATATACTATTATAGTTATAATAATCCATATAGTTCACTGTACTTTCAAAATATTTCACCGATTTCCACGGGTAACGTGAGAATGCATTTGCAGAACATAATTTAATTTTCTTATCAATATGAAGGTAATTTAGATATATGTTTTGCCTATCGTTAATGAAAGCGTCAACTTAACATCGTATACCAGGGCGGACCTTTAATGATGCAAGCGAGTTACTACACAGGCCGTGATGATGGCCAGTCCTAAACACAGCATCAGATTTTAATATAGGATCCTTTTTTACAAGAAACATTGCATACTGCTAAAGACTAACGACACGTGCACAAAGATACGAAAATAACATATATATCACAATTATTTCACATGCTCCCATTTAATATTCATAACCCGTTTTGAAGAACGTATGTAATGCATTAGTCTGTTATTAATGAAGCAAGTGGTACATATAGTTTACCCGTGGTGTAGGGGAAAACATTCCCCTAAAATACGCTGCATTTTGCCAGTTGAAATTGGCACCTGGACGTAAGCGTTTGTATATCTCATTGTCCATTTTTAAAATGTAGTACTTAGTGACAATAATCGGTTTATGCATATAATTTGTCGCCGAACGAAACGCGTAAAACGTGATTCTCAGCTTTATCATTTCTCACTCATGAGTGTTACAATTTGCAAAATGAGTAGAATATAGTTGTTTTATTGGACGAACAATGGACTGAGTGATTAAACCAGTAGACTGAGAGATAGATTCATATTTTGCTTCTCAAAGTAACAAAGTCTAACAGTACCTTTAATGTCTTCGAAAACGAAGATCCGGAAATCACACAACAAGGCATAACAAGGCAAATGCGCATGTCTTAGGAAGTGATGAATTATTTATCCTCTCGGACATCACATCCGTCGCCTTAATTTAACTGAGTCCATGCCATCAGTCTCGCATTCCTTTGTCAAAGGACTTGAGTGATATTCTGAGTCGTCCAAAAAAAAAGGGGGGGGAAATTATAATATAGAATCAAAAGTGTTCAATTTGAAATTCATCAGATGTAAAAGTACAGGTCGGAGGGTGTTGTTTATATATGTATGTGTGATTTTAACGCCATCTGTACAACCAACACTTTGATGACGACCTACATACGATAGGGCCTTCCAATACACAATGTGACAATTCTCCAATGATTGGTTCAGTTTTAATTTCGGTCACAAAATACCGATAAACATGCAGTCACGGATATTTTTGGAAACTATACTGGAAAATGTCTATCATTGGTATTACGTTCAAAATATAACCTAAAACTAACGATTTACAGTACTAATTGTAAACAAAATGCTCAAAGTACCATCACCAGTTACACGCAATGTTAACGTCGAACTCCACCTGATATGTTTGCCATTGATACACACAGTACATTCCTGTTTTGAGGATTGCTATGTTAATTGCCGAACAAATGCTGTATCATTGAATAAAAAAAACGAAAATGTCTCCAAGGGGATCGATGAGTACACCACTCCCCATTAGCGGGTGCTTGCAAAGGGGGTAACATCCCTCTAATAAAAGTCAGAGGTCGAACAAACGACTGGGAGTAAGAGTATACATACATTGGTCGACTGTGACCGATGTTCGGCAGACTAAATGGATAAGGGAGGCCTGTCTGAGAGAAAAAAGAGATTGGAAGGTAAATATGTTTAACAATCGCCTAAAATTGACAGACTAGGTTATGCAAACTTTTGACCGACTGTGACTAATTTAAGCACGTATATTTCTAACTGAATTATTCACTGACTTATTCATTATATAAAATATCCCACGCAAATTCAACCACATGCATTTCCCATCAATTTCTGGAAAATTACCAGAATATTCGGCATACTAAGAGTAGCGTCGCCAGAAATGTTGCCTAGGAGCAAGTAGAGGGCACACATATGTGTCTTGACCATAGGCTACAGCTAAGGGTCATACACACTACCGGCTGTAGTTTAAGTTCATACCTAGATCCCAGTGTCTAAGATAATTAATGAAGGAATGGATACTGATGGCACACCAAGTATAGTTCACTGAAGTCGCCACTAGTGTATAATTAGGCTGAAGTCGTTCATCTTAATATAGGAGTAAAAGTGTAACTTTATTGGTCTCATACGACCATAATGTCCTCACTGGCGCCCACAAGGAAGTTGATTATGTCTTGTTCATTGGTTTGGAAATAATGACGCGTACGTAGTAAACTGGTACCGCGAGCGGTGATGAACTAAAATGAACAATCTCTTAGGGGTAGAAATTAATTTATAGGAAGTGAACGTAAAGCTAATCAGATGAAGTGCAAATAGTCTCACATTTTAGTTTATTTGGTTAGGTATTTACATAGTGCAGTGCAGTAACCCTGTTAAAAGATTTACGCGAATGTTTTATTTACATCCAGAGCATAACCCCTAGGACATCACTAATTATACAATCAGGTTCACTTGAGTGTTACACAAAACATATATTTGCTGAGCCTGACGGTATATCCCAGCTCGAATCATCTTTATCCATCGGAGTAAGTTCAAAGTAAAACAAAAGTACACCAATACATAGATATATCACAAAGGTAAATACCAATTTATGGAGGCAGTTAGATTTGCATATAGATCTACCAGTAATTGACAACTTTTATTAAAAAATATGGACGCATGTGTTCAAAAAGCTAAATATTGAAATTGAACATTGTCAATATGAGCATTGCCAACTATATAATATGAATGATTTTAAAAACAATACCTTGGGCTATCCTGTCTACAAAGTTTATAACTCTACATGTACCAAATTGTACCAAATAATTTGCATAATGTATAACATGTTATGTAGGTAGAAACGAAGAACGTTCAGCGACTAAACTAACACTGGCCTAGATTAGCTTTAACATATGATTCTATAGCCATCTATTTGTTAGTTTTGCATGTAACGCGATGCTGTATGTTGTTGAAAACTTAATTTAGTTGTATACAATTATGTCGAAATCATTGCATGTTATTCATTGAATTGCAAATACCATTTTTTGGTTAAATATGTTTGTAATTAGGCTCGTCATATTTTGTCCGAATGAGCTAGCAATTGTGTTCTCGTGCAGATGAAGATTTCGCGCAACTACTAGGATATATGAGAGCGCACTCTGTTGATATTCGGTCGGGCGGGCAGCCCCATTGATATAATAGCCTTCCTAGCCTCGGTGTATTTATGTGAAATATTACCGGTAAGAAAGGACAAATTGACCTATCCCAAAGCTAAAGTTAACTTGGACGAGCAGAGTTCACGACTACATTTAACAGCCCATGTTCCGTCCTTACCTATACACAAAGCCCCCATTTGATGTCAAATTGGAACCATTGACTTTCTAGCGAGTAATGGCTCAAATGTTCGAGGACATTAAAGGTGTAAAAATAATTGTGTACAATATTCTTGTACAAGAGGGCAATCCACGGAGTTGCTGATCTCATGGCCAAATCATGTGCAATGTACGTCTGCACAAATTCCCGATAATTTTAAATTAAAGTGTAAGAAACTTGGCAAAGTTATGTAGCTTATAAATTGAATAGCCTAAATGTGAAGAGGACAAAATAATTTTTCAATGCTATATTTCGTTCTCAAAATGTTTATTTACCTTGCATCAATATATGCTAGTTATTGACCCAATGAAATAGGTTGAATATATGTGCCAAGATACATGTGAAGACCTAATCAGTTTGATAATGTGACTTCATATGACCTCCAAATGACCTTTTTCGGCACTAAAAGTTTCATGTGAATCAAACAATGCTTAGTAATTTTACCTCAATTGACCACTGATGACCTCCAAATGACCTTCAAAAATTTCGGCACTAAATGTTGACCATATGTACCAAGTTTCATGTGAACCAAACCTCATGATACCTGATGACCTCCAAATGATCTTCATATTTTCCCCCAAATATCACATTTTCTGATAATTTCAATCTTAAAATGTTTCAAATTTCACCTTTTCATCAAGTTTGAAAATAATCATTCATATATGGTTTTGTAGCTATGCTCAATAATACATGTTTTACCAAAAGATATGATTTTTACCACAAAATTCAATTTTTGTTATAATATTCAATAAAAGTGTTCAAGATTTACCCTTTTTTGCCACGTTTGAGCTTAATCTTTCTTACGGTTTTGTAGCTAATCTCAAAAAATTGACCAAAAAGATCAATTTCCACCAATTCTTCCACATATTTATTATCTTAATGAATTTGTTAACATGTGATGCTAGCTTATGTTCTGGCTTACTGATATACCGAAAATGAGGTTAATTGTTTTATGTTCAAATAACTGTATTTTTCCCCCAAAATGTAATTCAATAAAAAATACTTATTTTTCTCCAGAAATCATCATATTGATCTAGTTTTTGTACATGTGAAAGCTTTTGTCACATTTGAACTCTCCATCAGATTTGAAAGTAATCCCCCATACGGTTTTTGAGATATATCCAAGAAAAATAAAAAATAGTGTTTATAGGTCTAATGGCAAATCAATTACAATATCTCATCAGCACCTTCGGGGCGATGAGATAATAAAGGGGTAGGGAAGAGCAAGATGAACGTCTGGATATGGTCATAAATAGAGTAACCTAAATATACTGAACGTGTAAAAAAAGTAAAACAGAAAACTCTCGGTAGCCAGAGAGTTAATCTAGAGTAGACAAATGACTTCAGAGTTGAATTTCTTGTTGAAGATGGTCACAGAGTTCATTGTCCCTAATTAAAGGAACTGAATTGTTGAAGTTCAAGGCAAAAAACTGTCTATAAACCTAATGTTTAGGCCAGGCATGACAAGCCAAAGTTACAGACGCAGTCAAAAATTGCGAATCATGATACATCAAGTTTAACTGCGAGGATACATTGATGAACGAACAATGGGAACATGTACCCAGGCACATATTTATGTAGCGTTTATTCAGAAAACTACACATTCCTAGTAGATTGATATAATTCTGATGAATAGTCGTTGTTCTTTATGTTATAATTGTTCTTACTGATTTTCGAATCGTTCTTAACCGCTCTTAACAGTTCTTAACAGATACTACACCAAAATTCAAATTGATTTCATCATTGAGTGTAGTTTTTTCCTCCTCTTTGTTCAAGTTTAATTTTTCTCTGAACAATTCCTTTAAGTTAACACTAAGTTAGGGGGCTCTCGTTTGTTTACTGTCGACGTTAATTAATGATTGTATTCACCTTAAATTGCAATACACTGGATTTTGTGGATTTTGAGTGGTTGACATTTTTTGTTCCCCAAAGACCATTTTGTGACCGGCGACGTCACTGCTGCTATAGTAATTGTATTGGTCATTCGGCGGCATCGTAAATCTCGTTCACATATGATGACATCGCCGATCTGTAGCATACATCCATGTCAACGCTACGAGCCTACCGTGCTCTTAGTAATTTACGTCGTTTCCAATTGACACGGAGGATCCATAGGGAAGCCCTACATACATGTCAACGGCTCCACAACCGAGGATATAAAACTATACATCATCTTTTAATATAGTCAATTCTTCAAATTGTGTGATAATAATGAATGATGAAACAATGAGGTTATTTTGCCTATCAAAACGTAACAGATTAATTGGTAAGGTTATTTTGCCTTTTAAGACGCAACACTAATGGGTAGCCCTGGGACATTACAGTATGCCGAATCAACTAGGTTATTTCAGTAGGCCTACCACATTTCGAGAAAATGCCAAAATGGCCAACTTTGCCTATATGCATAGTTGTTGTTGGCCTCGCATGCGCATTCTTTTGTATTCATTTATCATGATAACGTTTTACACGGCCCACGTGGATAATGAACCATAAATATTCGCTATGACGTAAGTGGGTCAGCCCCACAGAAATATAACAAGGAGAACGCCGACAGTGTTATTGCCCGCACACTTAACCGATTGAAGCAAGCTAAATGCAAGGGCGCTCTTACTTATACGGCAAAATACAGCTAAGGCCGGTGCTTTACGTACATTCTTAACGTTAACGTTAGTAAACGGGTATATTTTCATAGTTTTCCCAAAGAAAAACAAACATATTCAACCAAAGTATTTCCAATA
>JAODFY010129785.1:0-11314 GCA_027580055.1 Paracaudina chilensis | reverse complement strand
CCAAGTTTGACTTTCATCCACCTTTCCCCTATTGAGTTTGCCCTATTACAAAGTTTTCAACACAACCCATATTGATCTCAAATGACCTTTGACCTCCTAAAAATCAAAAGGGTGCTTCTACTTAATAGAGCCGACTTACATACTAACTTTGTGTTACATCTAAGTTTCCCCTATTGAGCTAGCCCAATTACAAGATTTTCAGTTTTTCATCAAATATTGACCTCAAATGACCTTTTGAGCCCTATTTATAAAATAAATCCCTATTTATAAAATAAATAGGGTTCATCTACTCATTATGGCTAACCTACGTACCAAGTTTGACTTTCATCTACCTTTCCCCTATTGAGATAGCCCGATTACGAGGTAGGCGTCACACACACATACACACCCACACACGCCAACGTGATTACATAGATAAAGGAATAAAAAATAATATAATCTGCTCATTTTGCCAAACCTAATACCCATTAGTGAGGTTTTTTTTTATATTTTACTGTGACAAATTACACAGAAGCAAACTTCAAGAAATCCCATTTTCTAATACACTTTATAAATTATAATAATTTTCTGATCATTCCTTCTTTAATTCTAGTATGAAAACTAGAATGTTTGAGTTATGAACACTATGTTTTTGCTCATCAAGAATACTTTATCACAGAAAAACTATATAGTGTATGCTTTGTTGCATACATACAGTATATAGTCACTTTCAATGACAGTAACATTCATCATCATGAAAACGTTTGTTTGATGGTTTGATTTGGCAACATATTGATCGCTTATGGACATTTTTTTTATATTTGACTCCTAAAAGTAATTTAAAATGAAATTTATGACTGTATCTAAGCAGAGCATTCTATTACCTTAGGATAATATATGCATGTCTGGACAGCAGACGTAATTTAGCAAGCATTTCCCATAGTTCCAGGGTTTTTTGTTTCATCGGCTTCAGCGAATTAGTACTTTGTTAAGGATATTGAATGTAGGTCTTTCCTCGCACCATCCTATTATTACCAATAATCCTGTCATTAATAAGCACTACCAGGGCACGACCAGCCAACAGCCGTAACTCATAAGTGGGAAGGGATAGGCTGTGAATTATGACTTATTTACCTTTCTCTCCAGCAGGTAACAGTGCATAGCTTGTGTGACATCAGCAGCATGCGTGGAATTATGGTAAGGGTGACCATGGTAACCAGATTCAAATAATGCTGAAAATGAATAGAGAAGTGTGGTGGGTAAGATTAAAAAAATCAAAAGGCATGACCATGCATAAAATAGTTGACAGCATTAAGCAATGTAAGCTTTGGCGCCAGACACCTCATGTATGTGTGTATGTATGTATGTATGTGTGTATGTATGTGTATATGTATGTATGATCCCTGCTAGAAGCAGGAATTCAGAAGCAACTGTTTACAGGTTAATTAACATGAGCTGATCTAGGTCAGTCTCGATCATTCATATTTAATGTCTATAATTTACGAATTGTCAATTCGAATAAAACACAGTCACCATGACGACACACTGATCTTTGCAGAGACTCAAACCGAGGACCTCATGAATGCTCCGGTATAAAGAATTCTCTTGATGCACGACTTAAATCATGCTGAGAATATATATAAGGAAGGAATTGAGCGTTTTAACTGTTGTATATACATGACATAACATGACATGACATATACATAACTGTTGTATACACATGACAACTGTAAAGGACAGTACCATTGCTAATGTATGAATTGGGAGAAAAAAATTGATACAACATGATACAAAGGGCACTAGGTATATATGTATAGCACTATTGTAATCAATTTCAGCTGCAGCCGCAAGTGGTAAATTCTCATCAGGTAAAAATGTTTACCTGATGAGAGCACGTAGGTGTAATCATTTTTGTGTGCTCTCTGTGCACGACAGATTTAAAATAAAACCCTCACCCTTGTTTAATTACCCCTCTCAAGTTGTGCCCTCCACTTTTTAAAGTTTCCTATCTGCTTCCTGTGCTGCTTTGAGTGTTGCCATAAAGCATTGGGGGGGGGGGGGGGGGGGGGGTGGGTTAGGAAATCTAAAAGTCACATTACAAGAATTCTTGGGTGAGCCACTGAGCTGGGGAAATCAGATGTCTGCCCCCTTCCCCTCCAATGCCACTGAGAATAACTAAGTTATCTATGTAACCAAACATGAATACATTTCTTCTGCTGATTCCTCATTATAGCAGTTTGGGATGTGAACCTTCAGGTTGGTCTGTAATATTTGTCTAATATCTCATGAAATGTTTTATGAATTATGTCTCAATCTTTATTAGGAATAATTTGTTGCATAAATAATGTTCATCTTGTACATATTATTTATGCGACAAAATAATTCCTACAAATAGACAGCATGTTATTTCTCCATTCTCTCTCTTTATATAGAGAAGAGAAAATAAACAGACATAATTACAGAAATGCCACTATGCAAAACCAAAGTATAAATAACTAAATATAAATATAACTAAGTATAAATAACTAAAACAAGAGGGAAATGGGTCAGAGAACGAGATGTAATATATGATACTCCATAAACCAGATATTATTGCCTCATGTTTGGATGGCATTTCAAGTCTTTTCATGAACACAGTTCATATAAAAAAGAAGAGAATTTTTATAAAAAACTAATGGTATCACTGGTAATATTTATTTTTAAAATGAATTTCAGGATTTATTTTGTCATCTCCTCCCCCCCCCAAAAAAAGAGACTGAAGCATTGTAATATTATTGTACAGCTATCAGCAGGATAGTGATTATATAGTGCAATATGGCCAGGGCCTATTTAGTTCAATGCTATTCAATTACTATATGGTAACAGATTAAAATAACAATTTTTGAAACTGTTGGTTTGCTTCTTTCATCATGAACCGCACATTCAAATACACATACGTCAGTGATATCCCACTAATGGGGGTGGGGGGAGATTCCATTGGTGAGAAAGATAATATGTCTACTATGACCTTTCCAAAGCTATATTCACTGTTTTATTTTTTTAAGTAAAAATAAAAAAATTAAAGTGTTTTATTTTTGTTTTACGACTTGGTGGTGATTGAGGATGCCCAAATAAGGAAAACAAGAGACTGTTTTCAGTTTTAAACTACATCCCTCTTGTTCCCTCAATGGTTGGCTCTATTTGCTCAGCTGATCATAAAATACTGCAGCCTCTGTAATTCAGGAGATGGATCATTTTTTTATCAACATGGTTTTGATGTAGAGAAGAAGAGATGCAATAACTTGGTCATCAGAAAATAGACTTTATTACTTCCATGTGCCATCTGCCATTTCAGTGAACAACAAACTGTCAAATTAACTATTGATTACCGCCAAAAGTATTAAAAATACCCACAAATCAAACAGCAGCTTCTTTGTTGGGAAATTGGTTTTCCGAATTACCCCAGAGTGCATTAGAAATGAGACATAATTCTGAGTACAAATGAATAGGCAGTTAATTAAGAAAGCAATTAGAAATGACACATAATTCTGAGTACAAATGAATAGGCAGTTAATTAAGAAAGCAATGTGTTCTTACGTGCTCATTTGGGGGTTAAGCCAATGCTAGAAGTGCTGCAATTAAGTAGACTTTAAAAATAATAAGTTTTTGCTATCATATGTCATTTTTGCTATCATATGAAATTTTCTGACCAAAAATATATTTTTTTCATGCACATAATCAGTTTAAATTCACTGTTAATTTGGTTTTGGTTAATGCTGTCTCTATCTCTCGTTCTTGCCTTCCTTCATACACAGTCAAAACCATTTCTGTCAATTCAAGATGGCCGCCAATGTGCATCTTTTGGACGGTCATTAATGAGGCCATTGATGAGAATTTATTAACCTTGGTTTGAAATATCATTGTAATATAAAAATGTACTTACTGGCAGATGAAACTGTACCAAAAATGAAGCTGATCAGATATACAGTTGCAAAGATATTGACATGTTACCAAATTTACTGAAAGCCCCCACCCACTCATAAATATTCATGTCATGGACAACAAAAAGAATAGGGCACATCAAGGTGTATCTGTAACAGAAGACACTGATCCTACCTGCCATTGTTGAGAAACCGTGTTTAAATTCAGTCTGAGGACTCCATGGAATATCCTTTACCCTTTACTAATAGACCCTAATCTTGATAATAATACCATAAATACCCTAACCATTGTTTTCGCATGTCCAGGGCCTTTCGTTGGTTCCTATTGAATTCTCCTTCCAAGGACCTGAAATTCCTTTGTTCAAGTCCTGGGATGTGCAGCACATGAAACACGTCCACACATAAAACGCACACACGCCAACTTGATCGCATAGGTTACTACTCGACCTTCAGCATGGCAACCCCCAAATAGTACAGCTTTCATGGATCATGCTGGGATCATCATGGGATCATGAATCATCATGGGATGCTGAGTGAGCTTAATTCCTCCGAGACTTAATTCATCATACATCAGTTTTATGGCAATATTGTAGTAATGGGCCAATGCATGCAAGCAGTTTGAAAATTTTTGAAAACAGAAGTACCATTTTAGAAAACATAATTTCATGGTTTAGAAAATGGAATATATCATTTTGTAAAATGGAATTTAGTATGTTAGAATTGGAAAATTAATATCCCTAAGCTTGCTTGCACATTTTGACAGGTTTCATGTTTTCCCCCTCAAAACCCAAATGATATTGTTAAAAGGAACATCAATTATTTTGGTGGCTTGACTTTTCAAACAACTTGTCGAAGAAACAGCGCTATAATCGCATTTATTTGGTTTAGAAAATGGAATATATCATTTGTAAAATGGAATTTAGTATGTTAGAATTGGAAAATTAATATCCCTAAGCTTGCTTGCAAATTTTGACAGGTTTCATGTTTTCCCCCTAAAAACCCAAATGATTTTGTTAAAAGGAACATCAATTATTTTGGTGGCTTGACTTTTCAAACAACTTGTCGAAAAAACAGCACTATAATCGCATTTATTTTGAAAATCATGGTACTATGATATCGATTATGATATCCCCATCAAGAAAATGAGAGGATTCAACAAAGGCAGGAAAAAGTATATATATATACCAATACATTATATGCAGAAAACAATACATTATATGCATTAAACATATGTTTTATGCATATAATGCATAAAACATATGCATTATATGGATAAAACAGGTAAATTATTTGCATAAGCCGGTAAATGCATAAATCATTTAATTTCACTAAATAAAACAAAGTATTTTGGGAACATTCAATGAGATGAGGAACATTTAATTAATTCCAGAATAGCAATTTTAGCTACAAGAATTTGGTGTGGTTTCTACCGACTTTTAGTCCAAAATAAACTATGACAGTAGTTTTAAGTGTCATATTGTGCTGAAATTTTTAATCCTTTGACATGGAAATGAATCCACATGAAGCCACCTATCTCATAGATAGATCTAGAGGATTATCCGCGGCTCACCATGTACATTTATTTATGAATGTCAGCAAGACTTATTTTTATCATTAAGGTATTAAAATGAGCTAAAATAATCATTGATTAACATAATCATAACATACCGCAAAGCCAACAATTATTTCTCTTCCCCACATGAAATCTTTTTGGGCCTACTGTTAAGTTGTTAGTTATTACCATAGAAAGGACATGGCTTAAAGAAGATGCTGTGTTTTGTTTTAAGGTTTAAACTACATTTGGGTGACTTTTACTGCTGGTGAATAAACAGTAGCGGATATAACAGATTCGCCTTGCCCCTTATTTTGCAAAATTTAGCGTATATCCTTTAGTTCAGTGTTGTCTAGCAACAGATAGTGAATTTAATCCAAAATAATCTCTGATAGCAGGAATCTTGATGGATTTAAGAACACCACCCTGTGTTGAAAGGGTTCCCAACATGGGTGTTCTGGAGCTTGGTGCCACTGGGGTAAATGAAACCCCTGATGGCAAGTGGCAATAATCTAGGCCAGTTTTTGACCACCTCATTCACTCCCAGATTACCAAGACAAACTTTGACCTTCAAATCTGGTACAAATTCAACTTGTATTATATTTTAATTAAATCGGTTTGACCGTTTGACGATTTGAATCCACATGCAACAGGGGGAAAGCCTGCCTCTTAAAAATGTGGATGATAAGAGAATTATCTTCTCACACCCGACGGCACCAATGTACCACTCTAGCTACTCAGGGAACGATTTACAAAACTAGGTGATGTATTGATCACGGCCGTAATAGAATTAATGTTTCATCGCGGGCAAATAAATAAATAACAAATCAGATTCTGGAGGGCAGGATGTGGGTCATATGGCTTCTTTGTCGATGCTTCTCAGCAGTTTGAAATTAATCTACTGCTGTCCAGTAATTTGTTATTCTTCACATGTAAATTATACACTGGTATATTCAGCTTTTAACTAAAACATGGATGGATTAGTTGATTAATATTTTTCAACATTTGTAGGCAGTTAGGCATCAATGGTAGAGAGAGATGGTAATACAGTGACCGTCCCTTGCACACCACCGCACCACAAAAATAATAATAAGATATTAATACACAGAAACGATGCAATAGCATGATACAACTACAATGGGCAGAGAGTAGCAGCACTGTCTCTCACTACCACAGATCATCATCACCCAAACTCCTGTAGGCCTACATTTCAACCTACCCAACCATCACAGATTCTACAGGGAATTGATTCCCTAGGTAACCGTGCTGATGAAGTGCATCTCAGCAGGGAGAGGACTTTGGATGCAATGCCAGCCCCATGGACTCAACATCCAAGAAGGAATGACTGACCTTCTAGCACCCCCTGTCTTGTCACCTCCCCGGCCCCATATATATATATTTTTTCTGCTCTCTTCACAGTTCTTAACCACATACATCTCTTCCTCCCTCTTGCCTCCTTTGTCATCCCTAATCCTCCCTTCCTTCATCCCTTTCATGTTCACTGAACCTTCCCCTGTCCCCCATCTGTGTGTATAACTTATGTGCTTTTCTGTACTGTGTCCATAGATGTACCTTATGTTGTTGTTGTCAGTTCACCTTTGATAAAGGACCTGCTAGGATCGACACCTCAGGCCCACTAAATTTATTACAAAACTTTAAGATGTTGACAAAAGATTAAACTTACCAAAGCATCTCCAAAGTTTGTGACGATCTAGTTTGAATTCAGATATAAGCCCGTTTTCTTCAAATAAACGCATACCCACTGACTGGAGACAATGGCCTAGATATAAACAAAAGGTAAGTATGACAAAAGAAACATAACAATATGTCATAAAAGAAACAATTTTCACAAATTGATATTTTAGTTGCAGCTGACAGATTTGCTGCAATCTATGCAAATGTTAAGTTGTTGTCACCATGACAAGATCATACACAGAGGATCTTAACATTTTTCAACAAAATGAAAAATTGTTGAGATGTTATCTTGTAACGTTAGCAACAAAATCACAAAACTTCAAGATATTTTGCAACATTTTGCAACAAAATGACACATTAACTAGTTACAGGATCTTGTCAATTTATCATTTTGTTACAAAATGAGGAAATGAAGACATACTTTATCTATGTAATGTATCACTTTGTTGCAATGTTGAATAACCGACAAAATTTTTACTCTTGAACTCGTCATTTCCTGACAAAACCACGAATTGACAAGATATTTTATCTAGGTAATTTAAAATTGATTAGATAACATCTGGACAATTTGACATTTTGTTCAAAAGTGTTAGGATCCTTCATGTAAGATCATGTCATTGGGACGGCACCGTAACATTTGCATAGTAATCCCGTCTTATTACTTTAAGCCACAATGAGGTTACTAGACAGAGTTTCTTTACTACCATGCTCTGATGTCCTGACATTAACCATCGTGACATTAATTATAGGTATGACATACATAATTCTGACATATATTACATATCATATCAATCTCTCTGCAAGGTATTAAGAATCTCAACCAATATCTCATGCCATAAAAACATCCAAACCGGTTTGGCAATTTAATAAGCGATGGGCTTACCCGATATATGCAAATTAGGTAATATGAGGGAGAAACTATAAATATATTGTCTACTCAAAACATATTTGATAACTAAGAGGAAAAAAACAAACCTAGTAAATAAAAAAAAATTAATTGTTGAGATATTGGTGTTAGATTTAAATTTTAATTAAGCATCTGGCAACATGCCCATCCAACTCTTTGTCGTTCTCTGTGAAATCCTTTAATCATTCCATTATGTTGTGATGTTATACCAATGCCTTAACTGCTATTGTTAAGCTTCTATTTCTGTAAGATTTCAAATAAAAATAACTAATCTAATTATCAAAGGAAACCAAAAGCTTTTTAAACTTAAATAAGATTTTCCTTAGATAATAAACAACAATTTTCTCATTAATCAGTGCATTCTGGCATATGAATGTTCTGTGATCTGGCTAAGGTTTCATACAGAATAAAGTATTAACTAGTTTGTAAAATTCCATTTGAGAGAATTGTTTTGCCAAATCTCAAACTCTGGTTCCTTTCAAATTTTCTTGTTTATAATTTTAATCATATCCTGTCATTCTAAAAGGTTAAAGGACCAAGTCATTTTTAATAATTCCTAAACCAAAAAAGATTAAAGGCTACATTAGAATGTTTTTCAAAATCTTTTTGATAGTTACAGGAAATAAATAAAACCCTAATGACGATGTGTATATGCTGATTTATCTTCGGTGCATCTGTTGAAAATGTTGAGCTGATCAATTTGAACTGAAAAACAATTGTTCTTATATTTATATGTCTTCCGGTAGTTGAACATTTGAACTATCTTTGTGATCAATGGTTTTTGGAATCTGTATGAGGATTACAGGAAAGAAGTAATAACCTTATTTATGGTTTTATTATGGTCATCTATTGTCAGTACATCTGTTATCTAATGAAATGTTTGCAGGGGCTTGTCAAATTAAGCAGAAACCAATAAACCTGTATGAAATTTACAGGAAATAAATAAAACCTTAATTACGGTGTGTTAATAATGGTCATCTAACTGCAGTGTGCATCTGTTGAAAGGGTTGAGCTGATCAATTTGAACAGAAAACATTGTTGTCATATTAGTGTGGCTTCTGTTAGTTGAACTACTGAACCATCTTTGTGAGCACCTTTATTAGGCAATAAACAGTATATACGTCTTACAAGCATGCCTGGGATACATATATAAATCAAATCAAAGAGAAAACGATGATCATTGCAAAACGTAAAGGTGGGTTTGCAAGTAGCAAAACCTCAGTTGAACACTTTTAAAACTATTAATGAACACATCCCTGTTGTAGTAACTTCAATGTTCATTAAATTAGGAATCTGTGAGGTCTGGGTGTCACCGGAAACTCATGTGAATTCGCTACTTGCAACCCCACCTTGAACCAAACATCAGATTATCTCTAATGTTTGTGTTAGGCTACATAGTCTAGCTGTGTCACGGACACATTTAAGTACTCTTTAACTTTGTTTGTTTCTTGTTAAATAGGACATTCTGGGACATATAGGCTTGGGTTTGTCCATGTGATGCATTTCTTTAAGCCTGATTCCTACAGAAGTGATATGAATATGTATGACCACAGTGAAGGATCTTAAGTTGGTTGTCCTGCATGGCCACAACAAGGTAGACCTTTCAAAGTATACACACACGCAAATCTACTTGTAGTGTTGCTGTAATTTGTAGCAGGTAAATGAAATGAAATAATTCCCTGATTCTTAATTTCGTACTGAACGTGAAGGTTCCTACAATATACAGTCATTTTTTAGGGTGTAATTGTGTGTAGACGTTGGTCGCACCCCTCTTGATTACCAACAATCTGTTACATTCAACAACTGTGAACTGGTTATAAATTAACAAGATGCATATGTAAGTTTCAGAAATCCATTAGATGTCCAAAAGTTGCATCTCTCTGCATCTAAGTAATTGTCCTTCCAGCCATTAGTTTATGTAGAAGGTTGTGCTGCTGTATGTGACTTCATGCATAGTTATACATAAGTTGTCCTTCCAGCCATTAGTGTATGTAGAAGGTTGTGCTGCTGTATGAGACTTCATGGATATAGTTATATAGGTCTACATGCTACCAATGGAACTGGGCACACTCTGTAAACATTAGTAAACAAAGTGAAACAATCTTATAGCAAGAGTTTTATTTTACATTTTGGTGTTTAAAATTCAATTTCAGATAATCTCTAATATTTTGTAATCCCTAGCAGTGAAGCATATTTCAAAAGTTTGGTAAGACAAACAGCAAGCATGTTTGGTTGAAGGTCTTTCAAACATTTTGGTGGTCTCGGCAAGGATGATTTATCATTTTAAGTGATGCTGAAGCTGGGCACCACTTTGTGAGAAAATGGCTCTCATTCAGAGTGATTTCAGATGAAATGGATGCCATTTGGGGGGAACCGTGACATAATTTCCAATTTGACTATAAATGCCAACCTCAACGTTCTTGGAGTCATCTATAGTGAACTTCTGTATTACGCCAAGGCATGTAGCAGCAATAAATACACACTAGAAATGTTGTTCAGAAGGTTTTAAACTTCACAGGCACCATTTTCTCACAGAAACAATACAGTCTGGAGCCCATCTATAATTGCCCTTGGGTCTCAGACAACCATTTGAATCCTACAGTGTTACATGCAGACTATAGACTGAATCAATTTCTTCTCCTCCATGGATAAAACAAACTAACCTCCGGTCATTGCATCTAAATGGAACATGTCAAAGTCCCATCTTCCTAGTCTGTTTAACATCAACTGGAAATAAAAACAAAATAGAAACATTAAGAATTCATAGAAAAAAATTGCAACATTTATCAATGACAAAGGTATTTATTTCATATTAATAATCATCATTAAGTGTTGCCATGGTAATGATCACAATAATGGATACAACATTTCCAACATTCGCAATAAAATAAAATCATGCATGGTTTACAATGTAGTGTGATAGTGTATGGAGGTATAACAGGAGAGGTGTTCCCTGAATTGACAGCATCCATTGAGATCCCAGGAGAGGGGAGGGGTGTGTTCCCTAAACTTGACAGCATCCATTGAGATCCCAGGAGAGGGGAGTGGTGTGTTCCCTAAACTTGACAGCATCCATTGAGATCACAGGAGGGGGGTGTGTTCATTGAGATCCCAGAAGAGGCGTGTGTTCCCTAAACTTGACAGCATCCATTGAGATCCCAGGAGAGGGGTGTGTTCCCTAAACTTGACAGCATCCATTGAGATCCCAGGAGAGGGGAGGGGTGTGTTCCCTAAACTTGACAGCATCCATTGAGATCCCAG
>JAODFY010129675.1:0-11314 GCA_027580055.1 Paracaudina chilensis | reverse complement strand
GGGTTGACAAACAAGTCAGTTTATGCACAAAAACAGTTTTGACCAGTTTTGACCACTTTTAGGTGGTCAAAACCCCCTGGTTTAAACCAGTTTAAACCAGGCGGTTTAAACCGCCCCGGTTAAAACCGACCAACCCTGCTGGAGATACAAGTGTTTATACTGGTCAACTACCTAAACATAACATCTTTTTTATGATTAGGCAAGATCATGAGGATCAGCCTCTGTCCAAACCTTTTTTATACTATCAGGCTTTATGCAGTCATTTTTTTATTTTTTATTGTATTGGAGCAGATTACTAGACAACTGGTGGGGTGGAGGGAGCAGCTCAACCGCACATTCATTCCTCAAGCCTGGCGCCCACTACGTGACTTCCAGACGCAGACTTCCCCGTGATTCAGATGTGATGCATCTGTGTACCCTCCGGGCAGAACAGAAAAATTTTACTGTGCACTTCCGCAATGCGGATGCGAAGCCGATATTTGTCACAGATTTCTGAAAACAAGTTTCGTCGCCCACTATGCGATTTCTTGGTGCAGACTCCTTGGCAATGACCTTGCATTGCATGGCATTGGAGTCTGCGCCTGGAAGTCGCATTGTAGGTGACAAGTTGTAGGAGTTTGCCAGAGTATCACACAAATGAAACATGCTACTCACAAAGGATTCATCCAATAGGAATGGATAGCTTTCATAAGGAGCACATTTGTTGGTTGACTGCTCCTTCCTTCGCAGGTTTTCCTCTGCAAGGTAGCAATCTTAGCTTTGTCAAAATCCTGTTTCGCCATTTCCTCGAGCAAGGCCTTTTTTGACGTCTCTTCATCATCGCCACCATCATTATCCCCTTCAAAGAAATACAAGAAAATATCCATCTGAGAGGTTGGAAGTAAGGAAAAGTGCAAGTCTCATTGCTACTATTCAGGAAGAAAATAATGTAGTTAGAGGGAATATAATAATGTAGTTGGGAGGAAAAATATTTGGGTAAAATTGCTCTTCTGTTGCATTGTGCTCTCACATAAGCTCAGTGTCAGATGTCAGTGCATGTGATAAGAAAGTCATTTTCTAATCAGGGCTCGATTCAGCTGAGAGGCCTTGGGCCCAGCTTACTTAGTTGCACGACAGTCTTTTAGTTTATAGGTTTCCCCCCACCACTCAAATAATAATGCGGTTCAAGGGTTTGGTGGAAGGCACCTTTTATCACAAACAAGTCAATGTGAAAAACTATCCCCAGTTCATGAATAAATGGTCGAAAACTGATTTATTATCAGTTCCTTAATTCTATAGAAATAAATATTGGCAGCGTGGGCAGTAATAGGACTAAGTTATCATAACTTGGGGTATTTACATTTGTTGTTGAGTCATTTGAAAGGATTATGATATCAATATCAAACTACCAAGTGTGCAACACACTGGTTGGGGGTCCTACAGGCAAGCAAATCACACACACACTACTATAGCAGTCAGTATTGGGCTTCCAAAAAGTTGGGGGTCCACATATTATTTGGGAGTCATGACCACTCTGACCACCCCCCCCCCCCAATAGTGGTTGTGTCTCTGGAAGCTATGGACTACTGTAAAGGCTTGTAGAATACCTAAATTTGTTGTTTACTAGTCCAGTTGGTGAGTGAAAAAAAGTTGAGAGATAATCCTGATACACAATTTTGTTACATCCTATTCAGAGTAAGAAACCTGTGATATAACATATCTCTACTTGAATTTTGCACCAACCCATTACTGTTCATCAACTTACCTTCATCTTCGAAGCTGATGCTAGCCATTGATATGGCCCTCCTCTTCACGAGGCCATCGGAGCTGCCAGGAGTACTCTTCCTCTTCCTCTGCCACCTGATGTTCCTCAGCTTCTGTGACAGCCTCTTGATGAAGAAAGACTGTAAACAAGAGGCATTGGAAAAAAAATGGTCATGAAGCATTGTGAGCCAATCCTCTCAGACATTTCTTACTAGAGTAAAATTGTTGCTCAGCTGGATTACCACTCCCACACAGTGGGTAAATCAGTCCTTGAACCTCTGATGTAGGGCCATAATCTTTACCATTAAAGATGGCCACGCCTCTTTGGAATTGCAGGGAAGATGAAACGTGCAAAATTTGCTTCAAAATGTGAATTGCCTAGGCCTTTGTACATACCCAGGGGTTTCTGCCATGCTGTGGGAACTCTATGCAAGGGAATCTCGCATAAACTAATCTGCCTACTTCATCATAGTCGCCACGTTTGTTGATGTCGTTGTGGCGCACAATGAAATAAGCAGTCTCGCTGGTGAATTTGTCCCATTCAGGTAGGACATTGCCAGATTCCAGAGCTGCCATGACTCTGTCTGAGTAGTTAGGCCATTTGTCAGGGGTGGTGAAGAGGCCAAACATCTGATCTGTTTCAAGGAAATAGCAATGTGCATGTATTAAACAACCTATCGCCAATGTCGGTGCTGGGTAATAAATGGCCCAACGGTGTGGGAGCTAGACGACTCCCAACTCCAGGCCTTGCTTTTTGAGGCGAGCGAGAGCGATTGCATGCCATCGCTCGCCTAAAATTCAAGCAAATGGTGCATTTTATCTATGGAGGAGTGCAAAAAGCTCGCCTAAATATTTTGAGAAGAGTGATTTATAGCACGCCTATAAAATCTAAAAGGCAAGGCCTGCAACTCTCCCCTGAAACAGAAAATTAATCATTCATTAGGCCGAGTTTATCGTTTCATATTGGGTGAATTGAACAGATACAGTAAGACATGGAAACCACGTACATAACCCCCATTGCAACACAAATCAGGCTGTAGAACACTAGTAGTGAAAATAAGCACTACATGTGCTGAAACTGCAAATAGCGACCTGATGCCCAACTGAGGCCTGAGAGCGGCTATGGTCCATAGTTCCACCAACCCACTTGTGGCATGTACAGTATTAACAACTTTCCCAGTTACAGCAACATCACAGTAGACAAATATTATGGAAGCCACTTGTCAGCCATCCCGATACGCAGACCTGAATATCCAGGACTTGTTGTCTCAGACCACACAGCCTCATTTATCGAGTTCTGAATGTTTATCCTACACATAAAGGTAGTAGCCTACATGTAAGTACAACTAACCAAGCACCACGCGTGTTGGTTACTGTAACTGTACCTTCGGGAGGCAATGTTTCATCTTCGCTGCTGGTATCTGTACTTAGATCCGCTGTTGTAGATTCTGAGTCATCTTCGGTTGAGGAATGTGTACCAGTTGTGGCAGCAGCATTGGTGGTTGAGTTGACTGGTTTGATGACTTCGATCACAGACTGAACAGGCAGGGCTGAGGTAGTGACCACAGGATGTCTGCTGGGAGTGGAAGCTGCCTGTGGCTGTGGTTCTAGTGGTTGGTCCATGAATGTACCAGCAACCTTTGGAGTAATAAAAAACAACATTCACTGATCATGTGATCAACATGTTCTGCTTTATTGAGATGCATTTTGAAACCTTATAAAACTCACAGAGGGTTTCAAGCAATTTACTAGTTTATTAGCTGGTATCCCGCACTACGCTCATTAAGAGTATGGGTTATGTCATAGTCCAGGTCCATACACATATATGTATAAAACTGTTAGAGCAACTGTCCTGTGGAAAGATGAGTCATTGTTACAGCCAGAAATCTATGTAACTTGGTTAATTGCAGTATATGTACCACACATTATTACATGCTGTCGAAGATTCAGAATGAATACTTGAGTCAACATTTGTTTGAATACTGTACAATGCATGATTAAAAGTTCTCTGAAGTCCTCGCAGTATGAGACACAAACTGCAGCAACATGTGCCTGCTTCGACAATCTATGAAGTACTTGTATATAGTTAACACTCACCAACATTACTTTCTTGACCCATCCAACCTTGCCTGGAAACATCTTATGGCAGTCTTCCTCAGTGAGGGCACCAAATATATCGCTGTCAAATCCATTATCTGGAAGAAGGGAACAGAAGAGTCAACCTAATCAAGTTATACAATACAAGCATAGGTGCATCCTATGTACCAGTACTATTCAAGATATGGTACTCCACAACTTGGAAGACTGGGGGAATATGGATTATGAAACTTGCATGATGATCTCACCTTACTGTTGTCAGATATACTGTTTCTGTTCACTTCAGACTCCCTAGTGACTGATGAACTGAACATCTAGAGCTGCCAGGCATCATCAACATTCTGCAGCATGACATGTCTCTGTCTCTCATAGCTGTGCACAATTTGTGGCCAATGGTACTTTAGGTCGTCTGATGGTTTCAATACCACACTGGTGGGCTGATCAATCCGATCAACAAGGAATGCATTGATATGTGATTGGAACCCACAGGTTTTCAAAAGTTCACAAATGAAATAGGTGGCGTGATTGAAGAGAACAATCTCGTTGATCAATATGAACTCTGGATATTTTTCATCCTTCCATTCCTTCAACAATATTGTCCCACTCGAATATCTATGTCCTCGAGATGACACCTTAGCTGTTATCAATGCCATGACGGGCACTGTGGACCTATCCACAGCTCCAAATTCTCTACAAACCATGTCATTGTAGAACTCCCTTCCTGAAATATCAACATGACAACCATCCTGGACATCATCATTCTCAGCCAGGTAGGTCAATGATGGTGAACCATCAGCATTCACCTGCTGCAAACACATTCTCTCCTGATGCTGGAAAGCAATTGTTTTGTGGATTGCACGAAAGTTTTTGAACCTCTTGTCTTTGCATTCACCATGTTTTGCTTCGAGTCGCATGCAGGAATGGTTCCTGCCAGGACCAAAATCTCGTATCTGATCAGGTATGTGACTCAGGTAGTGCATCTTTGGGGTTGTAGTATTCTCTGGATACAGTTCGATGAACGATGAGTGATGTGAGGCAATCAGTAGCTTTAATGCATCAATTGTCTTCTGGGAGGTGACTGAGGAGAATGTCAGAAGGGTAATCTGCAGAATTCTTAGGTAGTTAAGCCAATGTCTGTCATCTTCCGGCACATGTTTTCCAATCATGAATGGCAGCAACACTAGCAGATTCTTCATTGACTGGGCAGTCTGCTGCAGCTTCCCACTGGACACCACGTTCTGCCAGCTGATTTCCACAGGTATGTCCCTCCGCTCTTCCGGTGAGTACTCAAAGTTTCCAATGATAGCATTTAAATCACTGACTGCAAAGTACTTCTGCTCTATACAATGAGTAAGAAGTAGTTTCACTTCCATGGGCACAATTCCCTCCAGTAGAGCATGCATTGGGTCATGTAGAATGCATTTTGTCACTTGAAAATGGGCGATATCCAGGAGTTCTGCTCTCCTTGTCACACCATATATCTTTGACCAGTATTTCCTTGAAGCTACTGTCATATCTGTTGCCAAGTTCTCACATCGATCCAAGTGTTCTAATTCATCTCTCAAAGCAGATGGATTGATCACTGAATTGTTCGACAAGTCCCCATGAACAATTTCGCATGACCTACATGGTTTATGTGCTTGTCCCACACGTTCCTTAAAGCCACCAAGTAGTTGTGATGCAGGGGTATCACCCAGCACGTAGCCCAGCATCCCATGGAGTTGAACACATTGCTTCTCCCCAGATGTATGGGAAATTGAGAATTCCATTCCTTGTCCCAAACGATTCATGGTGTCAATGAAGTCGCTCAAAATAGCAGAGAGCCCATATTTCTTCAAGTTCATTGTTTTTGCAACTGCAATCAGCTGGATTGCTTCTAGCTTCATTCTCAGATGTGGTGGAATATTCAGCAGGACATAATAGAATGCTGTCAGTTTGTGAACTTTGCGGTGGTGTCCGATTGGGTTGGCAACCTCAAAATCGTCTGAGTATATTGCAAATACCAACGCCTTTGGATGTGCACGTAAGTAGCTGTGGGTCTGGAAGTAGGCACCGTCGAAGACATCAGACATAGTATCATCAATTCCAAAGTCAGCTGCATCATGAGCCATTACATATCTTGAAACAACTGGAGAACATAAGAATGACTGGAGAGACTCGGCTAGGGGTACATAGTAACCGTACACATTGTGTTTCCCAACCTGGTACGATGTAACTGCTGATATGTTTCTCCTCCTGTTCCTATAAACCTCCCCCAGCTTAACCTGGGAGGGCTCAACTAAATGTAACTGCTCTTGCCATCGCTTTTTCAGCATATACATAGATCCACTGCCATCGAATAGATTCTCTGTAGCCTTGTCAAGAATTCCTGAAATAGTATCATGGTTCAAGTCATCAGTAGCGAGCAATTCCACCTTCACTTTTTCCAATTTCTGTCTTATCAAGAACTCTGTTGATGATCTAACCTCTTGTAAGGCTACCTGTGATAAATCACAGTTTGCTTTCAGTTTAAGCAAATAATAGCTTGCAGCAAGATCACAGGAGATGTGTTCATCCTCATGGTTGTCAGGAATCTCATGATCTACTGACTGCCTGTCTTCATTCTCTGCAAATGAGCCCCCACTGCAGAGATCAACTTCCAAAACATCATTATGCTTCCGCTTGATATGCGACTTGAAACTGATGTAGTTCTTGAAAGAAGCACCGCAACCAACAATATTGCAATTGACAGTTAATTTAGGAGCATTCCGATGATTCCTCACTAAATGTGTGACAAGGCCGAGAAGACTTTCCGCGAAGAAAGGACACATAGCGCAGGGGTGTGCCATTATGTGATTAGCTTCAATATATATACAATACAGTACAAACTGATCAATACATGATCTGCTCCCGGCAGACGTTCACAGGTCTGTAAAAGAATTGGATACAATCACCAATAAACAGTGGTCAAGAAATAGCATAATCATTTATTCTTATAGCAATTGCAATAGCATTTGCAGCTTCAACACATGTACTGTAGTCATAACAACTGATCCCTACAACCAGGCTGGCGCTCGCAGTCATTGATGACCCTTGCAACCAAGAAGACATTTGACCCCAAACACTTGGTAACCTCATATGTACCATAGTTTAGAGGTGTACCGTTCGCGAATGCATACCGAACAAATTATGAACTTGTGGCTGTGGTATATTCGCGAAAAATACTGTTTTCTCCACCAGGGGGTATGCATAGGGCTTGGACTAGGCCGCGATTTTGGGAGCCAAAAAATGCACCACGATTTTTCAAAAAACGTGAAAAGCGCGTCCGCGCATTTGTCAAAGCCTAGGTATGCATCATGCACTCGGTATGCCCAAGGGGTGCTACGCTATTGGAAGAAGGTTGAAAACCCCTGCACTATTACCTTTCAAGTGGCCAACGAGTATCCAGGTATTGATTTTTTTTTAGAAAGGTGTAACAACAAATAACAGACCTCGGGACTTCAATTCCTGTTCCTATTTCGGTTGGCAGATGGGCTATGTACAACCCACTGGCCAGATGTGTCATGATCACATATTTACCACCAGCTACATGTAGGGGTATATATATTAAACATCATCGACGACAACGTACCAACTACCCAAAAACCCTTTTCAATTAATAGGGTTATTAGAGTATATATATATAGGCTATATGTTCTGCTGAATCTCGAGAGTATAAAATTTAAAGTATAAAATTTGCCATGTGCCTAATATTGCTATTTAAGTATCAATATCCAGTGCAAAGTTTGCAAACTTTTTTTTAGCAAGCCCAAACTTCTTTGCAGTTTGCACGCCAAGGCTAAAAATGAGCCAAGGCCAGTGAGGCCACTGGCCTCAATGCCCTCGGAGTTAGCCTCCATGCCCTATTCACTGGCCCTGTTAACTGGCCTTGGTGCCCTAGTCAATATGCTAATATGCCTAACAGTAAAAAAACCTGTCTGGGGCCACACTGGTTTGCCCTAAAAACTAAAATTTGAGCCCTGGTGTACGGCTGCATGCACCACATATGATGTCTGTGGCCGGTTCACACACATTCCAATTTTCGAGCAAGGTTTGAGATGACGAGTGTCTGCAGAAAAAAATCCTGGGGGAGGGGGCGGAGAAAAATTCTGTTGGAGATCACCATTTATGGGAGATGGAGTCTAAGGGGTGAACCCTTTGAGAAAATTTTGCTCCCAGAAAAAGATCAGATGGTGGCACTTTTTCATCCAATTGAGGCTAAATTTCACCAGAATAATCAGTATCACATCTCTGGGGAAAAATACCTGTAAAAACACATTCAATTTTTATCTTCCGGGGAACTGCCTCCCCCCTTCCCCTCAGGACTCCCATGTTTGAGATATAACATGGAGAAATGAAAACCCTGTAGAATGCAACATTCATGGCTGAGAACGGGATATGATATTTTTTCATTCTTTCGAAAGTATTGTGGATACAAAATATCGCACGAAAAAATGAAATATCGTGTCACTCCGCATCGCGTGCAATGTGGACAGGCCTCCCTTTTCAGCAGGACCTCAAATGCACTATTGCAAGAATTATTTTTAAGAATTAGGGCCAATTTGTCTATGAGGAAGTTCATTTAGATCGAAAGATCAGAATTTTGTGATTCCAGAAATATTGGAAAAAAATTCTAATTAGTGACCTGAAATATGCAAATGAGGCCGCCATTGTGTTGTTTTTTTTTTGTTTACACAAACAACCCCAAAAAATAAAAAAACTTCAAAACATTATATTATGTTTTCCTGAACATTCTCTTTCCAATGATACCACTTAGAAAGAAATCCGTTGAGAATTGACCGAGTTATTTATGATACAAAAATGGCCTAGGATCCATATTAGCCTAGCCTACACTAATGCACTAGCCTATTTAGGCCATTTCAACGTTGGCCTATTTTGGTTATGAAATCCCCCCCAACCGAAACTGACCTTTGAAATAGGTAGAATAGATGTCCTAAAACAATGAATAAGTGGTTTTAGATGCTCGATGGTAATTTCTGTTGATTTGTGGAGTGAATTTCTACCAATGTTTACACAACGCTAAAGTCAATGTGCACACACTAAAATCCCATTGACTTTGACGATCGATAAAATGCTAACACTAGGGCAATAAAGAGTCGCTGTAGAAAAATAACTGGTGGCGCTTTGTGAAAACAATCAAAAGTTGGTCAGGACAGTGTAAAGAAAGCAATGCAGCAATAATTTTTGAAATCGTGCATGGGGTTTTGGAATTATATTTATTTGGTTTCTGGACCGATTTTGACAATTTTTGGCTCAAAATGAAGGAAATTTGGCGGGCTTTTTGAAATTTTTACCAAACCCCTCAAGATACAGACCTGAAACGTTCAGGACTTGTCCATAACATGAAAGGGTATTGTCTAAAAGTAATGAAGGGGGTTTACCCTTCTTTTTGGTCAGGATTTTTTGAAATGGTCGGTCGATTTTACGTCATTTTGGGCATGACCTGAGATGATATTTGGCATTTCAGCTAAAGTTATGTTTTTATGGAAGCCCTATGTCTTAGCTACATTTTTATGTATTTGGCAATGCTCTAGGGTGTAAGATGGCTGAGCTGGCTTTTTTCAAATTTCCCGCTCTTTTACAGTCGCGAGCGACTGCATATGCTGAAAAGGGATTTATTAGTGTACATAGGTCTTTAGGGGTTATTTTCACCGACAAAGTAACCAGGGCCGTGTCCAGTGTAAAAACTCACATCTACAGTATGACCCAAGCTCCTGGGAGTCTCAATTTCCGACCGACAGAATAGCTTGAGTATAGGCAACTTCTTACTGCTGGAAAATTAAATGTAGCCTAACCCTACCATTGCCATTTGTATATTCAAGCAGGAATGATGATCATGCTTGATCCAGCATGATACTATAACTGCATCTAGCCTAATCGCTTCATGGAGCGGGAGCGTTTGGTCTAGAGAGCAATTCCATGAAGACTGGGACACAACCTGAAACATGAAATGTGCCTATCTTAACTTTGAAGTTACACATACCTCAATGGCTATTTTGGCATTGAACGAAGGGTATCACCATTCCCTTTCATTTGAGCTCATTTTGCCTCACCCTCTGATTTTTTAGCGAATGAAAGAGATTGGAAATGACCTGTCAACAATAGGGGGTATGGTTAGTTACACAGCTAAGCTACATTTTTCGGTGGTTCCCGAAAACAATGACTCCCCTCCGCTCTTCAGATTCTTTAGATGAATGTGCCCCTTTGAGAAGCATATTGTGCCCTTTCTGACCAAATATAACCTCGCCCCTTTTCAAATGAAGCTAGGGGTCTGTTTTTGCTCATAATTAATAATTTATGATAATTAGAACTCTCATATAGTGTCTTTTTCTGATCCCCATTGTCCAAGGACAAGAATTGAGCATTTTGTAAATGCTCAATTCTGTGCTGTGATCTGTTTTCTAAATTTGCATGCATTTCCGTTTTGTGACAGTGAGTTTTGCAATTCATAGCATCATGGCATTTTGACATAAATACACTCTACAATTGTGTTATCAGATAATTATATTTCTACCTTTCTAATCCCCCAAGCTCGGAACTGTTTTTGTTTCACTCATGACTACACATAACGACGCGCGTAAAGACTAATTGACTAGGCTTAGCCTAAAGCCCAAAGTTTTCTGCTTTATAAAAGCTAAATTCTGCTTTCTTCTGCTTTGTAAATTGATCTCATTTTTCTCGGTGTTTCTCGTTTTCAGGAACACAAACTTTACCATGTACAATGTAGTATCCATAAAACATTCATTACTTCAGTCTTCCTTCTACATCACCGGACTGTGAAGGAAACCCCAATCATGGCCATAAGTAGGCTTACAGCGCGATCGTACAGTACAGGCCAGAATAAAGTGGATGTTACGATCGTTAACGTTAAACCCTACAATCACTGACAACAGTGATAACACAACTATTACGTTAGCACTGAATTATGTACATAGGCCGCAAACAAAATCGTGGACAACGTGTGTATGATTAATCTGACGGCAATTTCGAATTATCTACAATGGGAGCGCTCCGCTCAAACATTTGTCAACAGCCCTATTGTAGTCTTTACACAAGTAGCGGCACGGTAGGCCTAATTTCGCCACGGTTAAAAAAAAAAAAAAAAAATGGCGGTCAATGCATAGATGATTTCAATCACTATGTGACATGAAAAGATAGAGCATTGTATTCTTATTATCTACCGAGTACTGAATGGACCGGCGGTTTCAGCGGTACACTCTAAAAACCCTTGGGTCAAAAAACTGACCCAAATGCTGGGTCGCGTGTCGTTTGACCCAATTTGGGTTGAGGAGGACCCAAATTGGGTTGAGGAGGACCCAAATTGGGTTCTACTTGGTTTCGGTGTCAACCCAAAAATAGTGTCAAGATCATAGTTGAATATGATTGGACAATAATATCACGTGATGGTAGCCCGCCATTTACGTATGCCGAGCAA
>JAODFY010129674.1:0-17990 GCA_027580055.1 Paracaudina chilensis | reverse complement strand
ATCCAGTGAATCCGGGATCGAACTCGGGACCCTTTGAAATACTAAATGGGTCACTGCCAATCACCACTTAGGAATGCATCTATATTGGGGACAGTTCTCATTATATGTATATATATATGTTTCATATCTTACAATATAACCGAAATACTACCGTACTCCTTTGGGATTTAACCTCACACTGAAAATGACATTGGATTGGTTGACTTGGCAAATCAGTGAACAGTGCTACAATGAGGGATATCCATCAGCTGATCCTGCCAGAGAGGCAGAGGAACCGCCGATATATCTACGAAAGGGAATTCAATTAGGCCTGCTGTCCCATCCGCATATTTGTGCCCTATCTAAAACAAATCCTGATGATCTTCACAGGTTTCGTCTGTTATTCACAAGTAATCCGTAATTAGGTTTCAAAAACTGATCACTACATACAACACTACGTACAAACATGGCAATCTGGACCGAATTCGTCTGGAATTTACAAGTATCCGTAATTAGGGTAGACAAATAAGCGGATCCAAAAATAAATAAATATAGCGTTTTCAAATAACGTGTTGCTCACACAGTAGAGGGAATAGAAGCCAAGAGCACAGTAGTATTACGCTACAGGATTCTCCTGATTATGTAAGTAACACATTCACCACTATATCGTTTAAACCTTTCTTTTAAATTCAGTTATTAATTATTAAAACCTATCGAATACGTCACTGGGTATAGTGAAATTTAAATTAGTCTTTTGATTTATACGGCTTGCTTGCTCTGACGTAAGAATCCCAATCAGCGATGTGGCGGGGTTTGGCACACCATATGGGGCTTTGGTAATATTTTTTTTGTCTTTCTTATTATGAGTTCAAATAAAAAATAATATGTAAACATGTCATTAATTCGATAAAAAAATCATTAAGTGAAATTGCTTCAATAAAAATATGTTTTCATTAAGTGAAATTGCTTCAATAAAATATGTTTTCATTAAGTGAAAATGCTCTGAAAGTGATTTTAACTGATTTTTCTGGTAGGGTGTACAATAATTTAAAGGTGCAATTGCGTTAAAGGAACTAAAATGTAACAGATCATAGCGTGGCCCAGGTTTAAAAACCAACATATTATTATGGTGTCAGGTATAATATCTTGAAAATAATATCAAGCCGTTAAAAGAAAAATGTTTGTTTTATATATTACTGTCATGGGCAGCGATCGCGTGGGGAGGGGGTCTCCCAATATGAAAAGAAAGTTCCTTATATGCCTATTAGTACAATCCTTATAAGGGTTTTGGTATATACTACTTCAGTCCGTATGTGTGTTATATTTACTATTACATGATTATAATGTTGGTTATATACTAAATCAAACCTTATGTTTTACTCCATTACATTGATGGTATAACAAACATTATAGGGATTGTAATAGTTAAAATAACAAATCTTATAATGATTGTAATAGAATAACTAGTTTTCTTAATCACTCTTCAATGACTGATATGAAAAGTGTAAAACATCAGACATTGAAGATTGATTTAAAAACCTGTTGTTCTTTTACAATCATTATGTGTTATTCTATTACAATCCTATTCTATTATAATGTTTGTTGTAGGCCTACTATTACAATCCTTATTATGTTTGTTGTACTATTGAAATCGTTGTAATGTCTGTTATACTATTACAATCCTTATAATATTTATTGTACTATTGCAATCCTTATAATGTTTGTTGTGTTATTACCATCCTTTTAATGGTCATTGTACTATTACACACCTTATAATGCTTGTTGTACTATTACACTCCTTGTTAATTTGTTTGGAATTTGTTTGTTAATTGTTATATACTAATAAAAACCGTATTTGTTTCAAATACATTTAAAAAGTGTAACACTTGAAATATAGTTACAATTAATATAATTTCGATGATAAGTGGCGGTAACCGTAAGGAGTTTGAAATTGATTAACGTTTGTTTTCATTAAAATTTAAAAGAGTAGTTCAGACAAAAAAAAACGCTGATAAATAAGCGTATTAAAACCCCCACTCGATGATAAAAATCCCATGGCACTTTTGGTTCTTGAGAAATTGATTTTTGAAATAAATGTATATTTTAATTTTAATGAAGCATCTGGCAACATTGATAATACCATCGTTTCACTTGGGCTAAAAATCACTTTGTTATTTTTAATAGTACTAGTTTGTAATATTTTTTAATATTTTTTTAATTATATAGTACAGGAGTTATTGCTCGAAGATTATATTTCTACAAATACAATATTTAAGAAAAAACAATTATAAAGAAACACCAAAGCTTCCAGATACAATGCAATGAATATATATGATGACGTCACATACGTTGACAGATTCATAATTAAAATTCTGAACGGATGCCAAAAGGCATTATCTCAACAACCACAATTGCTATTGTGATGAGACAAGTGAGCGTATTTATTTCTCTTCTTAATTATCAGAAATTTGTTTTTGTCTATCAATCATGATATAGAACCAACCATCATGACAGAACCAGAAATCATGACAGAACCAGTAATTATGATATAGAAACAGCAATCATGACATAGCCCCAGCAATCATGACATAGCACCAGCAATCATGACATAGAACCAGGTATCACGACATAGAACCAGTAATCATGACATAACCAGTAATTATGATATAGAACCCGCAATCATGATATAGAACTAGTAATCATGGCATAGAACTAGTAATCATGGCAGAACCAGTAATCATGACCCAGAACCAGCAATCATGACAGAACCAGTAATCATGACCCAGAACCAGTAATCATGACAGAACCAGTAATCATGATATAGAACCAGTAATCATGATATAGAACCAGCAATCATGATATAGAACTAGTAATCATGGCATAGAACCATCAATCATGACAGAACCAGTAATCATGACCCAGAACCAGCAATCATGACAGAACCAGTAATCATGATATAGAACTAGCAATCATGACATAGGACCAGTAATCATGATATGGAACCATCAATCAGGATATAGAACCAGCAATGATATAGAACACAGCAATCATGATACTTCGTGCATTTGTTTGAATATCCGGCTATAATACAGTATACCAATCGTCCAAAGTGTTACCACTCACGTATGTGTCCCGGAGCAATACACTTAATCTCGATATAGCCTTTCTTCACCCAGGTGTAATAAAAGGTACCTGTAAGGAAACTGCCAGATTGTGACAGTACATTATGCATTACGCATGCGCACTGGCGATTAAAGTGGCGCTCTTTAAAAAATGGGGGTTGAATAAAGGATTTTAGTTAGGTCATTGCACTAATCAGCCCTTATTACATGATTAGACCTACAACTAGAAAAAAAATAGCACTATGCTCCACTTGTTTCTTCCCTAGGCTTTGTCGCCGTGTTTACACTCAGTGGATAAATACATATACGTAACACATGTGCTTTAAATCAATAATTACGTTATCTGTACCATTCATACTCGATCTATCATTCTGACGTGTATGATAAACAAGGCTTTACAAGATATGCGTATATACTGTAGGCCTATACCTTCCACTTCAGAGAGACAAACATGTACATTCTTAATTCACGATTCTGGTCGAGTGGTGGAGCATTCTCAGTAAACCATACTTAAACTACCTCCATGTCCAGATTGTGTCATTTACAAAACACACTTTTCCCACTATACTGAATCGGCAACTTCTGCGATAGAGCATCCGTGATGGCAGATATCGCGTGTAAGACTAAAGAGATCATATTAAACTCGATGGTATAATAATTGGGTCAAAGTTATGACTTTCGAATCCACTGACCAATGTTATCTCGTTGTGCTGCGGGCGGTTCATGATCAGATAATTGACCTAGATCAAATTAGCCACAACTCATGTAGGCCTACTACACACAGATATAAATCAGATCAACTCGAGACTCATGCGCACATGAAACAAGGGAGTTAAGGAGAATCAATATTTGGTTAACTATCCAAATAGCAGGCAATAAAGAATCAAGGAAATTTGAACTATTTTTAAACTAGCATCTAACATTATAAATTTCAGTTTTCACAATTAATCCATTTCTCTCTTTTTTGTCAGGTCTCCAATTAGACTAACTGATCGAGTTTAAACACATCGTCTACAACGTTCGCGGCAATATAAAACGATATAGAGAGCCGTAACGATAAAGGACATTTCATATAAAAGGAGGTCTAAAATTAATTACTGGGAGTCTTGCGGTATTGTAAACATGGCTTTCATTAATTTCTCCGACGTGTCTCTGAACTTCGACCCATACGACTATAGTCATAACCCTGGTCTTAGTAACAAGGATCCGGCAGCGCCCATATTTCCAAAGATGGTTCTAGGAATAACGTACACCTTAGTTTTTGTCATCTGTGGGGTGGGTAATAGCCTGCTCTGTTGCGTAATAGTGCGTTTTCGTCGGGTGCGCACTACTGCCAACCTCCTCATCGGAAGCCTGGCCCTTTCAGATCTGATCGTTGCTATAGTCTGCGTGCCTTTCAATTTTTACTTCTACATGGCAACAGATTGGCCCTTTGGCAGGATAATGTGTATCACTGTGGGATATTTGAAAATGACGTCATTTTATGTTTCCGTGAATTCTCTCCTGGCCATAGCAATCGACCGGTGAGTAAAGACTTCACTTTGTCTTCATTTGAATTGCTAATAAGCGCATATCAAATTAAAATTCGTATCATATGTTTATAATATATGTCTTCAAAATATATTATGGTATTTGTTATCTTTGTAAACCTATATTATTTCTATTTCCTTTGTTTTTTACTGTAACTTGATGTATGTTTTGTTGCCGAAAGCATTAAAGAAAATGTATTACAGTTCCATGGAGCAATATAAAGTAAATATACCATTAACTACTACTTCACACCTTAAATACTTTTCTTCACATTTAAACGCAATATTGCAGCTTAATTATGTTGAAATAAAACAGCCATGTTGTTACAATACATAGTGCTCATGTAGACGTCACAGAGTACAAAGGAGCTATTGAAAGCATTGAGATATGCAGTTGGGACATTTGTAAAATTTCATTATTTGTGATTAATGTTGTCTGTTTGATTTGCAGGTATATTATTATTATGCACCCACTCAAGCCGCGCATGACGAAATCCAGTGCAGGCCTTGTAATTGGGCTCATCTGGCTCATTTCAATGGTTGTGGTTATTCCTACAGCCATCAACGCTGAAACCGTTACATTTTATGACGGGTCCGTTCGGTGCCAAGAAATGTTTCTTTCCAAAGGTTTAAAGTCCTACACGCTGGCTCTGTTTCTTTCCGAGTTCCTCTTACCGTTTGTCATTATGTCGGTGATTTATTACCTAATTGCGAGGAAGCTTTGGTTTCGTCAGATTCCCGGAGGCCACGTGACCGAACAACAACAGGTGGCGGCAGAAATGAGCAAGAAAAAAACAACGAGAATGTTGATCATTGTGGTGATATTGTTTGCTTGCTGTTGGTCGCCATACCACATATCTGCGATCGTAAGGGACTTATTCATTCCTTCGAGTCAATCAGAACACATCGAACAATTCACAACCCTTTATTACGGCACAGAAGCCTTAGCCATGGGGAACAGCCTCGTAAACACGTTCATCTACGTCATATTTAACGCTAACATGAGAAAATACACCATGCAACTTCCGGACTCATTTCGATCATCGCAGACTAGAGATAAGAGGACATCATGGCATCGATTAGCTCATCGGACTGGCTCGAGTCACTTGAGAAACTCAAGTACAGCTGCAGGTCGATCCAAAGAAACATCTCTGCACTGAATAATATTCTAAATCATTCCGAAGAACAAACATGGCTGGTTCAGCACACTTTTAATCCACACTAGGGACTGGGTGGAAAGGTGGATCATAGAATCCACACCGGGGACTGTGTGTGAGACGTGGATCATGGCTTCCACACTGGGACTGGAAGCGAGAGGTGGATCATCGACTCCACACTTGGACTGGGTGTGAGACGTGGATCACGGCCTCCACACTGGGGATTGGGTCTAAGAGGTGGGTCATGGCCTCCACACTGGGGATTAGATGAGTGAGGTAGGTCATGGCCTCCACACTTGGATTGGGGACTCTTCAAACAATTAGTTTAGCATAAGTGAACAGCGAAATGCAGAACTGAAGTCGTTTGTTAGAACTTTAGAGAAGCTATTGAGAACCCTTGATGAAGAATATTGTTTTGTTCAAGAGGATGGAATTTTGGACCTGGACGATTTAGTTCAAATTGGGCTTGGCTCTGACGAAGTAGTTGAAGCTACTCTCCATGCACATATTGACTCTTTCCACCCATCCCTGTCTCCTGCTCCTCCTCTCGCTCTCCACCCATCTTACTCTCTCCCTCTCCATCTCTCTCTCTATGTGGAAGATATATCCTCGAGAAAATCACTGTTGAGGATATTATTCCCTGTCTAACCGGCGGCGACTTGACTGTGTATTATTTCCGCATGTTATTGGTGTAATGCCTGAAATATGCGTAAATATGTTTATGTCTTTTCGATATATTGTTGGGGCCCTCAAGTTGGAAATTCCGGGCGACAATTTTATTTTCCTATGTCTATTGTATAAACTAGATATTCGCAGTTACAAAATGTACAGTAGATTTCTTGAAATGTATACATATTTGCATATACAGGTAGCAATTGCATGAAGCACCCTTCCTAAACTGTTCAGAAGAATAAAGTCCTCTCATTAATTGTGAAGCATACCCGACTTCATGATTACAAAAAACGTGATAAAGATATGCGGTCAGAGGTCAAAGGAAAAGGAGCACCTGGACCCGTTAGTCGCCTGCAGGGGCGTACCTAAACTTGGGCAGATGTGACATATGTCCTGGGCGCCGCTGAACATTTGATTAATCCGATAACGCCCAATTTAGCAGATAATTGTCCAAAATGGCAAAAAACACCGAAGTCTGGTCACATAGAGTATGGTAAATAAGCAATAACATTGATATAATTCTGACTCAAAATGACTCAATTATAAAGGCATATATGCTACTAAATTCCATGCCGAAGGCAAATGGAATATTCGCATTCATGCTAGCGTGTGTTTGTGTCTGTGTGTGTGTATTTGTGCTGCTTTGTTTGTAAGTCAATGTCAGATCGAGTTTATACTTGGTATGTATGTTCACCATATAAGCCTTGATCACTTTTACTTTGGTATAGGTCATATCTGGTGAAACACCGGAAGTGTATGCAATTTAAGTATGTTGGTACGTTTTGCTTATATACACGATCAACCATGCCTGGTAAGTTCTAAGTTGGTATGTATATTCCTCATAATAACTACATGGTCCTTGTTGGTTTTGGTGCAGGTCAGAGTTCATCTTAGGTCAAACACTGACGAATTTATGAAATTACGTTACTACTGTTATACGTTCTTGTAAAATAATTGTTTTGGTATTCGTCAGAGGTAAAAAGGAATCTTAATGCTAACAAGGTTTTAAATTATCACATGATTAAATCCACAAAGATTGGTCAGATCAAGTTCATTCTTAGCATGTAGCTTTTTCTTATCTACTAGATCACTATTGTTTTATGGAGGTCAACTATGTTTTATATGTTTCCCATAATATGTCCATGGTCCCTATAGGTTTTGGTGCAGGTCAAAGATCATCTGAGCTCAACAAAGGTAAAAGAATAAAACCACACTTGGTATGTAGCTTCCCCACCCATAATGAGTCTTATGTTTTTGTGTTGCTTGTTCAAGTGAAAGTTCATGTGAGATAAACATGCCAAGCACTAAATTGATTTACATTTATAAAGTTATTCCAACGACATGCCTGTACCTTAATCAGGCATGGATACTCGGTGTTCTCGTTTTCATTATTCAATTTCCAAAACCAGCACTCTATAGTAAACTCGTGTAGTAACAATGTGTTTCATTGTGTTTTATTTATATAAGTATATTATAATAATCATATTTGTTTGCCAGGGTTGTTTTATTTTATTCAATCACCAATACGGCCTGTAAATGTGCACATCATAATAAATGTCATCACACAAATCTGGGCATTTCTCAATTATTATAGTCTGAAACTTTTCTTTGTCTTTAGAGTCTGAAGTCTTCTTTTGTGAAGTATTACATTCTCATGTCTTATTTTGTCAAGTCTGATGTCTTCTTTTCTTAGTTATCAGATACAGTCTAAAATATTCTTTTGTTAGTTTTGTTAGGCTCCTTTTCCAATTATTATCAAAACAAATTCTGTAGTCGTTTTGATAAGAAAGGCTTCTGTTGTCAATTATGAGAAAGGCTTCTGTTGTCAATTATTATGAGAAAGGCTGTTGTTGTCAATTATGATGAGAAAGGCTGTTGTTGTCAATTATGATGAGAAAGGCTGATGTTGTCAATCATTATGAGAAAGGCTGATGTTGTCAATCATTATGAGAAAGACCTCTGTTGTCAATTATCATGAGAAAGGCTTATGTTGTCAATTGTTATGATAAAGGCTTATGTTGTCAATTATCATGAGGAAAGCTGCTGTTGTCAATTATCATGAGAACAGCTTTTATTGTTAATTATGAGAAAGGCTTCTGTTGTCAATTATTATGAGAAAGGCTGTTGTTGTCAATTATCATGAGAACAGCTTTTATTGGTAATTATGAGAAAGGCTTCTGTTATCAATTATTATGAGGAAGGCTTCTGTTGCCAATTATCATGAGAACAGCCTCTGTTGTCAATTATTACAAGAAGAAAGGTTTCTGTTATAAACTATAACTGAACAATGACTTTTTGGCAATTATTACAAAGAAGTGATATTTTTCTTCTGCTTTCAAAGTCTTATATTAATTATTCTTTTGTCAATTTGTAATAAGGATGTCTTCCTCTAAGTAGTATTATTGTAAGTATTTGTTTGGTCAATTATTGTGGGGAAATTTATTTTGTCAATGGTTACAATCACGTCTTCTTTTATTATTTTGAAGCCTTTAGTATAAATCTAAAATGATATACGATGTACGTAATTGAACTAGTTCAATGAGGTTACGCACCAAATCAAAACGTCACGTTGTGTCTAAATAAAAGTAATTGGACAAAGCACGCCAAGGAATGATGTCCTTGCTGAAGACTAGTCGTGACATATCTCACACATATCGTTTAGGTCATTGTCCGTACGGCCATCGCGCTTTCTGTTGTAAAGTATATTGTTTGAATCATAACATTTGAGTCATATTTACACATATTTTAAAATATTATTGGACGTTTAGTCTTTGGTTAATTTATATATATATTTACATACAACTTATGATTTGCTTTTGAATAATATTGCCTCCACTCTTAAAAATACTGGGCAACACATTACCCAGCGTTGGGTTCATATATCACCCTACCAACTTCTGGGTAATAATTACCCGGCGTTGGGTTCATATTCCATCACACCAACGTCTGGGCATGTCTACCCAGGTTGTGATGCTTGTTTGCTCAGATTTGGTTAAAAGAGGAACAGTTACCAAAATGTGTGTGTAAAGAATGTCTAACTTATGAGTAACGTTACTCAACGTACACTCGGTAAACGTTACCCAATTATAAGCCTTTGCTTCACTGACGTCATTGACTGACTAATACTGGCGATTAGCGGAGCAATTCTACTCTTGGCATTCACACAAATTAACATTATATACGCACTATTGGAAGAATTACAGACGTAAAAATACATGTAGAAAAAGCAATGTATAAAGGCCAATATAGAATATATTTAGACAGCGCCACCTCTCCTTGAATGCTCAATTTTATATTTACAGAAGACACTAAGAGATTTCTTGCCATTTTATGACATCAAGACAGCTATGTACGGGCACCAAAGTCAATAAGTAATTTCTTGTTCGGTTTCATCCGGCCTTGTGAAATAATTGATAGAAATAGACGGCGTTCGAATTAAATCAATTTCACCGTGGACCGTAAACCTAAGAAGGTTCTTTTCGCCGTTGAGAATACATACGTGCGGAGGAAGATTCTTGGTCTATTCACAGGTAAGAACTTTAATGCCTGCTATAGCTTTCATATTGTGAATCTGTTTTAACCGTTGTTTTCCTTTTTAAATTTCCTCTTACTAACTCTTACTAGGCATAACAAATATTTATAGTCCCGAAGGACCGAATTCAGTTATACCGTAGTTCCATATGTTTACACAGAAGACAGGCTAGCGTGGTCATGTTGTTCTTAGTCTTAATTTATTTCGATTTTCTTAATCATTTTTTGGGTAAAGTATAGTTTGGTGATTATTTTCGTCTCTATTATAGCCAATTATAGCCAATACATAGCCAATACATAGCCAAGTATCTAGACCATTATAAGCTATAGCTGGTGATGTTTTAGGTACATTGATTACATACTCGTTACCAGTTATACCAGTACATAGCCATGTATCTATTCTAGACCATTGCCACTTTGATTTTTCTTGTTGAATTTAATCCTAACACAAGATGTTTACATGTCCTGCAATATAATACAATACAGTTTCGTACTACCGTAACTTATACTTCATATTGTACTCAATATTACATCAATAAACATACAGCATATGATATGCTAGTCGATAAACCATATTGTGCGTTAATAACCATAATGCAAGATATGAGATGCTAGTTGGTACTCCATATTACATCAATATGATATGCTAGAAAAGGGGGTAATATCTACAAGACACTGTAATCAGCATTCACATATCTGGTTCCATTCATCAGCATTCACATATCTGGTTCCATTCTTGAGATATCAACTTTTGAAAAGTGGACTTTCAGCAATATGGAGGCTGCCATTTGTATTTGAAAAATGGCTTGAAGTAAGTCTATTATAACATCACAGAGCCACTAGAGGTCAATATCATTTTGTATCTCTTTATTTTATCATTCCTATTTACACTGGTTAAAACAAATGATCGTCTCATAGATGGAAAACACTGGGTCCAAATTATAAAGAAATCGTGTCGAACTGTGATGTCACATTAGACCTTTCTCTAAAGCAAATGGCAGCCTTCGTGTTGCTGAAAATCCACCATCCAAACATTGATATCTTGTTAACGGAACAAGATACTTGAAAGCTGATTGCAGGTTGTTATAGACAATTTGTCCTATTTCATATCATGTTAGGGTTGTGTCTCCTTTAATGATATACCAGCCCGTACTCCATATTGTATGAATTAACAATGGAGAATAAGACCTACAAGCCAGTACCATGAACGTAGAAGACATTTGGCATGGGTTGTAGGTCCTCAGTTGTACTCGAGACCTCAAGTCAACCATGGATTACTAAAATTTGTAACATTACTTGTGGCGGTTTAATACTGTCCCTTTGAACTAAATGAACGCATTGTAGGTTACATAAATCCATGTGGTCGATATTCTACGCATATCAATGACGCTGTCTGGCAGATGTAAGAGGCTTGCCTTACTAGTTAGAGAATCTGAGAGTGTTTTACTGGCTGAGGGGCATAATAGGCAATCATCCATACACGATGACACGAACAGACTATTATAACTTTAATTGTTTGTTTAGAACAGAATTATCTGAAATTATAGAGATATTATAGAAATATTGAGACTATACATCGTTGACGGCTACAATGGATGTGTGCAGGGGCGCAACCACGATTTTTCTGGAGGGGGGGGGGGGTAATATGTCACCCTTGGGTAGGGGTTTAATGTGAGTGGTCCCTTCCCCGTCTGCAAAATTTTGAATTTCTTGAAGAAAATTAATGGTGAAGAATAGTTTTGGACAGCATAATTATGTTATGATTTTTTCATATTTTTCTTTACAATGTTAATATCAGTTAAAAATACAGAGAACAAAGTGAAAATTATAAATAAATATTATATAATGTGTCAATGGCATAAATTTCTTTTCACGGGTTTTGGGTTGATCTTAATAACCTTTAGAATGAACAATTTTTTTTTTCAATGTCTTTTCTGGGAAGCTTCAAAAAGTAGGGGCACGATATCGGAGGTGAATTAAAAAAGGAGGATTTAACCCTGTTTTTGCCATCGTGAGAGATGTATTCCCCAAAAATTCTTCGGATGCCACTATACACGGAGCGCGCAAAATATGTCCCAATTAGAGTTATAAACCCTACTTGCCCTGCAAGCTGTATCTACCAGCGCACGAGTTATGCCTCTGTATGCGTATAGGCGCGAGGTCGCATACATAATATTTTCAGTTACAAAAGTGCACTAAATATTGTCATATTTAGAAAAGTTTGGGGACACGTGACCCCATTGCCCATCCCTCCAAGGGATTGTTCCCGTCTGACTTGTCTTGTAGTGTAACATAATCAAATGAGGCAGTTTCTCGACATATGCCTATATATTGTGGTCATATTTCAGTACCAGTAATAGAAGTGTTTTAGTGTTTGTCAAAACAATGGTCATACCATTTTGAGAGGGGATTATGGCTGTCCATTCGAGAACGACAACAAGTAAGTTATGTTCAAAACTTCAAAGGTCCAATAAAGGTCATTTGTCACTTAAACCGACCTTTAATGTCTACTTTTGTTAATTCATTCCTAACATTCTCTTTATAGATAGTTTAGTTCCGGAATGCGACGAACTCGGTCGAATTTCGCGAGTAATGATACTAGAGGGTACTTTGCTTTTACACTATGTATTTGTTGTAATAGTCAATTTCTAAGGGCGCGTTTATGAGTTCCACCACCATACCGGACATTTAGGAAGAATATGCCCCCTCTATCCCCCGAAATTCCGCCTATTCCGTAATGAGTCTTGAATTGCAATTCATATCGCACATATTTGTGCTATTTTCCTTTTAAATACAATCTAAAAAAGACTGAATTGTTCCCCTTAATGCTGTATTTAAGTTCGATAATTAATAACTCAACGAATTAACAAACAAAAAAAAATGCTTATATTCAATAAATCTATCGTTACGTCATATAAGCAATGCTTATTATAAACTAAAATGCTTAAAGAAAATAAAATTAAGGCTACGTGGCCTTCCCCATTAATGTCGTGCTTTTGAATCTAATAATTTAATGACAGTGTTTGATCAACAGAAATCCACCCTTCTAAACGAATGATTTTCTGAATAAATCTATAGAATCGTGTCATAGTTAACCTTGGACAGGTTCTAGCCTTCCCTGTCATTCAATGACTGTCCGTGAACTTAATCGATAGCTCCAAGTAATTTAATTAAAGTAATTCAATGAAAACACGCAATTGTAAGCTTTTACTGACACAGCGAGAGCTTCAACGGTAGCACATGTCTAGTAGAAAGTCTCTGGATCAATGTTTTTTTTTTCTCGTAATCTATAACAATTTGTCAGTCGTTTGGTAGAGCGGGTCAAAACAGCAATAAAAGAGCGTTCACTTGCGTTTAACAAGAAAAAAATAAACATACAAATTTTTATTTGGTATTTGTATTAAATCAGTCGTTAGACAGAATTATGACGAGGACGAAGTCGAAAAATCATACTCTGTAGACGAAACAGTGCGCCAAAAGTTACCGGTAGTTAGTGCTATGTAAGGTATATGTGACTGATGGTATGCGTTTTCTACTTAACAGTTGCCTACAAACAGCCGGAAATATATATAAATATATATATATATATATATTATCATCAATAGTCCAAACTTCAAATAAACATTTGTGTTTTTACCATCAAAATATCAGTTGTCACTATGGGGATTGTGTATTTATAATTGTGACTAAGAATCACAGAATCACATATTAACAATTGCCCATATATATCAAAATATAGGATTAATATTCGTTTAATATTTAACTTTGAGAAGCTAACTGTAATACTGTTCGAGTAAGGATAATTAGTAATCTGAATGAAAAGCTAATAAAACATTGTGATAGTTCTTTTCCCGTATATGGTTGTATTTGTTATTTTTAATGCAGACCACTTGCGATTTTAGGTTGAATGTTGGAAACCAGTGCCAATTCTATTTACCTGTCCGTGCGTGACGGAGGTGGTACTGTTTCACAGAAGCTTCTTGACGTACAAAGTGCGTGTAAACCCACTGGAATGAACATGCCGAATCGCTCTTTCTTTTTGGGTAATTTTGTTGGCCATGACAAGTTAATGTTTCAACCACGAATATCACAAGTGATCAGATAGAACTATGCGTAGGGTAAAGCAGGGATTTACATATATAAATATAAAATTAAATAAATAAATAAAAAATACTATTTATGTTTTTATTTTTAATAAATAGATGAATAAGAAATAGATAGATAGTCAGACAGACAAATAATAAATAATAGACAGACAGATTGATATATAAATAAATAATTCAACTGATGTCACTTCACAGAGAAGTAATACCAGTCATTCAACTTCACAATAAAATAATATCAAGTTATTTATTAACTTCTGTCATGGTAAATACAATATAACAAAACAAAATCAATAAACATTCAGAACTTAGGGCTTGCCTTTTTGTTAATTTGCGAAATGCGCAATAGAGACATTTGAAATTCATCAATAAATAAACGAGCCACTTAATTTGATAAAAATAACCCGTACTGGCTTCAGTCATTAAAGGTCGAGTAAGGTCGAGTAAGGTAGATTGAGGTCTTACGTCACTAAATCATTACGCATACACTGACCATGAATTGATCAATATTCTTTTAAGCTAAAATAAATATTATTTAATGTATGCCCGAATAGAAAATACGTAAACAATAACTCGAATTTCTCTGTTAATTAAATTAAGTTCCCAGAAAATCTCTGACCGCGGAAACAACCCACAAAGACGTCAGTCGATTTATGTGGTAGTATTCAAGGGCGCTTAATTCTCAAGATTAGCACAAAAAACATCTGTTTTTCTTCCATGATGTAGTATATTTAGAATAAATCTAATATGTGTATGTAACGTACTAAACTTACTTGTGGTCATAAAATGTTACTTTTCACACATACGTACGAGTGGCAACTCATATTTCACGTTCATATTCAGTTCATATACATGTTCTTTGTATACCGATATGGTAACCTATGTACATAGTATATAGTATATAAGTATCATACATAATCATACAAGTATCATACATAATCATATAAGTATCATACTTAATCATATAAGTATCATACTTAATCATGTAAGTATCATACATATTCATATAAGTATCATACATCATCATATAAGCATCATACATAATCATATAAGTATCATACATATCATAAAAGTATCAAACATAATCATTTCAGTATCATACATAGTCATATCAGTACCATACATAATCATGTAAGCATCATACATAATCATATATGTATCATACATAATCATATAGCATCATACATAATCATATAAGCATCATGCATAATCATATCAGTACCATACATAATCATATAAGCATCATACATAATCATATAACATCATACATAATCATATATGTATCACACATAATCATATAAGCATCATGCATAATCATATATGTATCATACATAATCATATCAGTACCATACATAATCATATAAGCATCATACATAATCATATAAGCATCATACATAATCATATAAGCATCATACATAATCATATAAGCATCATGCATAATCATATAAGCATCATACATAATCATATCAGTACCATACATAATCATATATGTATCATACATAATGATATATGCATCATACATAATCATATCAGTACCATACATAATCATATCAGTACCATACATAATCATATAATCATCATACATAATCATACATAATCATATATGTATCATACATAATCATATAAGTATCATACATAATCATATAAGTATCATACATAATCATATAAGCATCATGCATAATCATATAGGCATCATACATAATCATATATGTATCATACATAATCATATATACATCATACATAATCATATCAGTATCATACATAAGCAAATAAGTATCATACATAATCATATAAGTATCATACATAATCATATAAGCATCATACATAATCATATAAGCATCATACATAGTCATATAAGTACAGGTATCATACATATTCATACAAGTATCATACATATCATATAAGTATCATACATAATCATATATGTATCATACATAATCATATAAGTATCATACATAATCATATAAGCATCATACATAATCATATAAGCATCATACATAATCATATAAGCATCATACTTCATCATATAAGTATCATACATAATCATAGGCCTATAAGTACACACATAATTGTTATGAGCCGAATGTAAAGCAAATTGAATAAGTTGAATTTTTGGGAAATATTATGCCTTCTGGTCTGGCTTCGTAGTCATAATGACGGGACAGTATTTCCAGTCATTTCGTCATAGTGGTCATAATGACTGGGCAATATTTCCAGTCATTTCGTCTCAATTTAACCTATATAGCGAAGAATTAAATTTGGGTATAAATGTTATTTTACCTCACAATTGGGAAAATTCAACAACTTATGCACTATTTGGTCAATTTAAATCGTATGACCTCCACATTAACTTGGATTGAGAAGTTTCCATAGCAAAGAACATCATGAAAAAATAAAACCAACATAACAAAAAGTTTTTGAAGTTCCCAATCATTAATCTTTTTTTTTTTTTTTTAAATAAAGGCAATAATTGGCATTTTTGTTTTTGAAAATTCAACAATTTATGAAATGGTTTACCTACAATGACAAAGAATGTTGCATAATTAAACCTAGGAATTTGTAAAGACGCAATTTTTGGCATAAATATGGGAAAATTAAAGAATTTAGGTCCTGCGTTGCACATTGTACAATGTGTGAAATCTACATCCTAGTGCAATCGATATTTATGAGATATTTTATACAAAGAATGAAAATAATAATAATAATATTTCAATGCGATGAGACATGCAACTCAATGCATTGCCATCCCCTCTCCTACACGTCTTCATCTAAATTATTATTCCGTTTGTGTTAGCTAAGTTTTATATATTTTTATATTAACACGGAACAGGTAAAAATAAAAAGAACGAAAAGGCGAATTGAGTCGAATAACTTATATTTGCCTAAATAAAATATCGAGTCGCACACATACACACACTCAAAAGGTTTATATTTGTATGTCTTGGCGTGCTTTTGCGTATTTCCAAACTAGTCTTATATTTGTGCATTAAATATTGACGTACTTCATTGAGTCTCATACAAAAGCTTTATTGACGTCATTTGTTAAAGCATTTACCAAGACCGAAGAGCTGTTTCACATGTAATGTAAATGTTACCATATCACAACCAAAAATTGACCGTACAGCTCTTGCGAAATAAAACGCCATTCACATTATGTGACATTTGCACTAAAAATGTGCTTGAACATAACCCACCAGATCAAAGATACCTGTGGGGTGTCCCAGCTATGCCGAACTGACCACAATCGAACCCTGGGGAATACACAAGCGAGAGACTGTAAATAAATCACGCACGCCACTGGCTCTCCATGACATATATAAAATCGGCCAGTGGTAAATCAGTTAACAAGGTACTGGATCTCTGTTTGTTTATGAATTAAATGAAATACCATATAGGGTATCCAGTGTGCTTCGAGAATTGTACAAAAGTTTAATGGGGACGTCCTCTCATTCATAAACAGTTTAACATATTGACTTGTGTTTATTATATACATATTTAAAAGCTATATACTACCGTACTTTCTCCAAGCCTCGTACTATGCTGCGTTCTTCCGCTGCGTGTCGTATTTACGAGCTATATAGCACTATATTGCGCGTTTCATCGAGCATAAAAATACTCGAAAGCTTTAAATTGATGTAATTTCACTCAGTCTTTCACGTTTGCTTAATTAAAGGGCAATATTTTCTTTGAAAAGCTTCCAATATTCGAGCTCTTTTGATATACTGAACAGCAGTGTGTGCTCGTTACTTCGATTAGGTTATTCGAACAGGTCATATAAATATATATATATATATATATATATATATATGAAAGCAAATTTTCAGGGCAAACGATACTCGTCTACAGGAAGAGCCCTGTGAAAGCTTACTCTTATGACGTTTATCTTCAGTCTTACGT
>JAODFY010129563.1:0-11317 GCA_027580055.1 Paracaudina chilensis | reverse complement strand
ACTGGGGGGTAATCGTCCGGGGGGTATTTGTCTGGGGGGTATTTGTCCGGTCACGGCCTGGTGGGACACTGTGGCATCAAGTGAACATAAATTCAACTTTTGCCTTGTAAAAAAGAACAAAATGGGATGTCAATTCCAATACGAGCAACTTTTAGGATTGGGTTGAAAGTTGATTCGTGTAAATGGGACCAGGGCTTTTTATAAATATTTATTTTTGTTATCTGTTATTTATAATATATATATTTATTATTTATTAACCCAAAATAAACTTTTCCTCAATTCTTTTTCCAGCTGGTGGAATGGGACCTGCAGAATGTTATCATGACTGGTTCAACAGACGGCGTGATTCGGGTAAGTTGTTTTGTTTCATGGGAGGGGGTGTTGTCAGCTGATGTACCCTTTTAGAAATGCAAATAAATTTTAATAACATACCTTACCAACAAGTAAGGTATGTTGAACAAGTATTTCTTTGCTATGACAAATATTTGGGCCACCGAAGTACCTCTCACACACCAGAAATTTCAGTCCTGAGTTGGCAGGGTTTGAGCCTGGGGACAACTCAGTCAGCTCTGGGGCAACTTGTAGCAAAAGTCACCAGTTGCTACTAGTTGCCCCAGGTTGTCCCGGGATGTAGAATTCTTACATGTAAGATCTGCTTTTTGATTCATACCATTGTACAAACATGGTGCATTGCCTACTGGAATAAGGGAGGGGGTGTTACTAGTCTAGTTACTAGGGAGGGGGTGTTAACAAAAACTGCTGCCCTCGATGAACCTAATATAGAAACAAGCAGCAGTGCTGAAAATTAAGTTTTTTAATATCAAATATTGGTGATAAAATGTTTGAATTTGTACTCATTTGGAGTGGTCACGAAATAATTTGGTACACTTTGTTTTAGGCAATTGTTTTATTATTGGGTCACACCAGAGCCAAAAATTATTTGATTACTTATTTAATGCATTAATGAATGTTAGAAGAGGAAGAGGAAACAACACAATGGCCGCCTTGTATAGCGGATATCTCTAATTTCCTCTTTCAGATGTGGAGTGTAGAGTACGTCCAAGTACCCGACAAAGAACAGAGTGCATCCAACAACCCGAGCACTCAACCATCACCCCTCCTGCAAAGAATGAACCGGTCTGAATACAAGGGCAACCAATCAGAAGGCACGCCTTCAGAAGAAGATTCCAACAGTCTAGGCAGCACGGGGATGCTGACACCGAAGAGGGAACAGTCGGATGTGTCGGAGGAATTGAAAAAGAGCAAAGACTCGCTGGACAGCGTGTCGTACACCGGAACCCGAACGAGGACAGAGACGGGCGATTCACTGGAGGGGCTGGAGATTCCATCGAGCCAAGATGGGAAGATAACACCGCCCTCTTCCCTCCCGATCAACTCCAATCTCTCCGGGTTAGGTGTGCGGGGGGAACTGGACGAGATGAACGGAGAGAGGAGGAGTAGCGTCAAGTCCGACTCGGCCCTGCAGTCTCGCCTTGACGAAGATGACAGGCAGCGCAGGGGCAATCTGCCGCCCTCTATCAGTGGCTACAGCATCAGCCAGCCAGACCTCGCCAGGACGCAGAGCCCAGGATTTGACGTGGCCAACGGGGGCAGCAACACTTCTGGATCCACGAACGAGTTCTCCCCCGAGGGGGTGGGGATTCGGACCTCCAAGGGTTCAGTGAAGAGTGACGATTACATCATCATCTCGGACAAAGACCTCAAGGCCTACGAAGAGGATCAGCTGACAGAGGAGAGAAGATCGGCAGCTCACAGAAATAAGCTCAAACCGGGTAATGATTTATTCAAGCAAAGGGAGGGTTAAACCAAGGTAACGAATGATTTATGAATTTATTCAAGATGTATAAGGAGAACAGAAATAAGCTTAAACCAGATAAATGATTCATTGGTGTATTCAAGCATACATGGAGCTATAGAGGAAAGCAGAAGTAGGCCGAACCAGGTAAATTTAATTGAAGGATGTCAGAAATCAACTTTGAATCATTAAACTGATTGAAGGTTATGTAACTTAATCGACTTGAAGGGAGATTACGGGGGACAGATGGGGGGAGGTGCTAAAACTACCCTTGGTCTTCCCTCCCTAACCTGCCTAGACAAATATGATCATGCTCACAGCTTTACACACAATCGGAGGATCATACCGTCTTCAAAAACCAGAGTATCTGAATGCTTTTGAAACGGCGACTGTCACTATCCTGGGAAATGTAAACCATTAATTTGCTTTTCTTGGTTCCAGGGTTCAAGTGGCAGAGGCAGCTGGTGTTTCGAAGCAAGCTGACGATGCACACAGCGTTTGAACGGCAAGACAACCCCAACCCCGCAGCCGTCACCGCCCTAGCGATATCCAAGTAAGACATTCAATATTAAGCATCCAAAAAATAGGGACACTTGTTTGTGTTTTTGTGGTTTTGAAAACCACACTGTCTGCAGACTTCTGGGGTTTTTACTTCACTCCTATATTGAAAAACAATAAGCCAGTTCAGAGTTATTATAATGATATAATGTCAGAGGTCACTGGAGTACAAACAGGGATACGCACAATACGAACAGTGCACAAGGATTTGTTTCAAAGCTCACTCAAACAAAATTGCTTTTCCTGCTGACATGAAATCTCACAAATACTACCCCCATACCTAGAACAATAAAATGATCATAGAATGGAGCAAATTAGTTTAGTTTTGACGGAAGAGTGCTGACGGTTTGAGTGAAAACTGCAACAGTAACACTATGAGTGATCGTCTTGTTTGTACTCACTGTACGTTTTCTTTCTGGACATGCGCAATTGTAACTCTGAACTGGCTTATTGGAGCATGTAATATGGAATCTACAAACGGGTTCAGTTTTCTGGTCCAACGTTTAACAACTGGGCACCTTTGGCATCAAAATTGTTGCCAGATGCTTAATTGATTGGTTAAATGCTATTGAGATGAGACCTCATTATTCTGACAGCATCTGAGTGAGCTGTCAGAATTATTTTTTTAAATCAATTCACCATTCAAGTGGATTAAGCAACTGGCAAAAATCTGTGGTGCCAAAGATGCACAACTGTATCCAGAGGCTTTTGTTTTTCGTCATTGTTGATTTAAAGAATTATAGAATTATATATAAACAGAATTATATAGAATTATATAGAATCTTTGGAAGACAAAAAAATATATAAACACATAAATAGAAACTTTGGCACTTCCTTTAAAATTGTTTTGGCGGGTGTAATTTAAGTAATTTAATGAGCAAACCAAAACATGGAATTATGATGCGGCTCTCACTATTGTTGGTTTTGAATTCAAATCATCATAAAGAAGCGATGAAACTCCATGGGAGATTCTCCACAATTTTCTATGTTGTACAATCATGTCAAAAAGTGAACCGCATGCAATACACTTTGATTGCATTTATCGAGGTCAACGTTCTCCCGCTCCACTCTCTCTTCAGGGATCACATGAGGGTGTTCGTTGGTGATGATAGGGGGAGGGTCTTCAGCTGGTCCGTCAGCTACCAGTCTGGACGGGTGATGGACCACTGGGTCCAGGACGAGAGCGGGAACAACTGCACCGCCTGCAAGACAAAGTTCACCATGACCGAGAGGCGGCACCACTGCCGAAACTGTGGCAAACTCTTCTGCGCCAGGTGGGTACTCAGATAATAAGAGTACTCCAAAGTGAACTCAAATTTTACCTTTAAAGGCCCTATAGGGCCTCTCCCTGTAGCCCCTACCCCTACAAACACTTTCACCATTGGTCGAAGCCTGGTACATAATAGCAGCATACATGAGTACTCACATAATAAGTAGTCATGTATCTGGGGGTCATTCCTTTTGGTGAAAGACAACTATTTTTCCCTCCTCTCTCCTTTGAGTGAAAATCTCAGGCTACAGTATGCCTCCCCCCCCCCCCAATCTCACCCGATGTCCTTGTACACATAACAGCAAATTAGTACTCAAATCGTATCTTTATAAAGCTGTGGCCCAAGATGAATTTTCCCAGACACGATTGGTGGAAGCCCCATTCACATCAAGTCTAGCAGATTCTTCCCATTATTAATTAAAATTTAGCATCTGTTATTAGGAGAGGTCTATTAGGAGGGTTCTATTGCATGTACTCCCCCCCCCCCTCCTTGCTGCTTATTGTCTGTTTGAGAATAATTCATCGTTTTACTAGTTGTATTGCTGTCAGATAGTTATTTGTACCAAGATAAATATATGTGCTATAATTTTGTTGGTGTCTCTTCACAATAATTGTTACCTCTCTCTTAATTTCTTCATTTCCTGGTTTCACTCCTCAACAGATGCAGCCGTTTTGAGGCGGACCTGCCCCGCTACAAGACCAACAAACCGTGTAGGGTCTGCCAGAGCTGTTTCATCTCCATAAACTCTCTCCCGATAGGGACATGATCGCAAACGACGACCCGGGGAGGGGGAGGGTCGAGGGACCTGTGTCGGGAGGACGGTCGAGGGTCGAGGCAATAAACTGGTGTACATTTCTCCACGTTGATCAGTTACGGTACGCAACGTGCCGTTTCATTGAACCAAGATATCCTGGCTCATCATGAATGTTTTTGTGCTTTCACTGGATTAGGCATGCTCAACTTTTTCTGTTCCTGACCCAAACTTTCCAAAATGTGTTGCTTTCGTTTGAGACAATCATTCCAGAGTTGATATATGTGTGATGTGTGACGATGTGGATGTCTTGTAACGAGCGGTTCCACAAAATCAAGAAAGAATTTGTTCTAAATATTTGTGGAAGAAAAAATATATAGTATGTATAAATGTCATATATTATGGATCCAATATATATTATAGCATGCATAATAATGGATCCAAGCAATAATAATGGATCCATTATATATTATAGCATAATAATGGATCCATTATATATTATAGCATAATAATGGATCCATTATATATTATATCATAATAATGGATCCATTATATATTATATCATAATAATGGATCCATTATATATTATAGCATAATGGGTGTATTAAAATGGTGTATGGAACAATGTATTTTGTCCATGTGAAAGAGGCAACATGTAGTGAAAGGTGGGGGTGCAGGGGAAGCGCCTTTAAGCATTTGATATAAATTTAAAAAAAAGTAATGTCTATGTGTCAGGGTAAAAACAGGTGAACTTCTATGTTAAACGCAGCTCTGGGTTTCTTCTTCGATTTATGCATGCTAACTTTCTCCATTGCTATATGGATTTTTTTTAAATTTGTGGTATAAACGAGGATGATTCAGTACTTATTTATTAACCCTTTTTTAGTTTATCGTTCTATGCAAAGTTATAACAGAGGTCCAAGGTTACACATTTTGGAATTATAGTATCTGATGACATTCCTGCTAGATTTAGCAATTTTTTACTCTGGACATGATATAAAACTCATATTGATCATATCGTCTTAACCTGATTAACTGAATAACACCACTTTTAAGAGGCCTGGGCTACGCGGTTGATATTATATGTCAGTTCTACCACTCAGCTGATTGCAAACAACAGTTGGAGGATTCCACACAGTTAGTACAAAATGGCTTCAAATTGAGTTGTGGTCGGCATTTCATTTGTATATGTTCGTGTTGGTTTGATCGCAGGGGGGTTGATCGGAGAGGGATATATTTTGTCTAACACATATATAGACATGGTTTTATCATCAACTTCCAAATGTTAAAAGGAGGAAAATAGTCCATTGGATTACGTTGCTTGTAACAGCCAAATTTTTTATAGACTCAATAAATATATGCATGCCTTTATGTTACCAACTACAAAATGCTCTAAGAGTAAATTTTTATTTTCCAAATGTTGGCAAAAATGCTTACATTTGTATCCCAATTTAAAAAAAAAATATGCTAAAAACCTTTATTGTGTGCAGAAGTATTATTTGTGTTTTCGTAACAATTTAATTGGCTGTTTTTGTTGTCGTGTATCGCACAATTGTCGTTTCCTGAACGCAGGATTCAGCCACAATGAATATATTTATAACACTTTATATATCCATATGTGAGGAAGCCACATTTGGTTTACACCTACAAAAATATTATAGACATACTTTTAGCATACTGGTAAATTTTTTAGAGGAAAAATTAATTCATCTCAAAAAAATAAAATATAAAATATAATATTGTACTGTCAAATGTTGCTATTCAATGAATGCCAAAAATACGCCAAATTTTAAATGCTATCACTTAATAATAGCGACAGGTTATATTTATATCATCCCAAAAGGTCAAAAACACTTTTTGCTAGCAAAACAAGATTTTGAAGTGCGTCTCCAGCAATGTTTTATAAATTGTCTGTTTTACAATAATATTAGACCTAGTTTTATGAATTCTTTGATGGTAGTACTTAATTTTGAAATTTTGTTGTAGAATAATTGTATTGATTCAAATATTACATAAAATTGAATATGCAGCAATTACACAAAACAAAATTTGTAGATATCTTGTTGCAATAATTCTGTGGGATATTAAATAAAACAGATTTGTACTTGATTGCATAGGTTCAGGCTCTCTATAGCTAGCGAAGTGGAATGAAATCTTGTTTGATTCACAAGTTGGATAAGATTTGCCTAAAGGCAGAAATCTTCTAGACTGTATGGGACTTTTGAACAATCCCAAATTTTGTTGGGAGGTCTGCGAAATTCATTTGTCGCCACAATTGTATATTGTTTAAAGGTACCACGTCAGAAATCCGAAGTTGGATCATGGAAATCACAATATTGCAGAATCCAAATTACACAAGGGAAAATAATTTATTGATAATTGATTTTCACATACATGCTTTTCTACCACCTATTACAGTGCCATGTCGGAGTTATAGACACTACATTAGTGCATGAGTCGATTATATACATAAACTTTAATTAACTTTGCAAGCAGTTCACACCTCCCAGGAGGACTATGTATTTACCTTAAGATGAGCTGTGATAAGATGGGGGAATGAATGCTAAGGCCTAATGGTCATATCACTTCATGTACCAAAGTTATGACAAATCCCAGTAACCCACGAAAATCATAAATCCATCACATCTGAAACACAAAATATTTTTTTATTTTTTTATTAAAGAAAATGGATTTTAAGTCTTGATATTTAAACCAAGCGGAAAAGAAGACTATAACATTTATAAAACAGCATTTACATTTTACACGAAGGAAAATTGCGATAATGTGAACACTCGCTAACTTGGGGACAAATGATCCATTTTTTTAAAAGTAGATGCCAGCCACTGAGTTGGATCCAGAACTTCTTCATAAATCGATCAAGTGGGTCAAGCAGACTATGTGGTTTATTTGTATGTGATTACCACTCCAATCGGGTAACCTCTCAACAAGGTGATATAATAAGTAATATGTTATATTTATATAGCGCAATATCACAAAAAAGTACCAATGCGTTTTACATAAAGGTAAGATACATACAATAAACTAACCCCCCCCCCCCTCCCAAAAAAAAGGGGGAAAACAAACCAATGAGAAAAAGCCCTAAATTTTTTTTTAAGCCGAGCATCAACACTTTGTGCTGATTCGATGGAAAGGAGCAGCTTTTGAAATGAGCTGGCCAGTCTAGAAGATTTCTAGCATACTTGGGACGAAAGTTGTTTACCTTTAATAAAAAAAAGAATGACGTAAAGTGTTGTTTCAAGTATTATTGTCCTTTTAATCTGCTTACCAAGTTTAGAAATGTCACATAAACTCAGATCTGTGCAATCTAGTCTATCTAGTTTATGGTTAAAAATAATTCCTTGTTTGTACTTTTGTAGGAAAACACTTTTCGTTTATTATTTTAATTTATTTTATATATATATATTTTTTTTTAATTCATTTCATTAGGATGTACAACAAATTCCAAAAAAAAATAGTCTCAGTCATTGTTACCCAAAAAGAGGTATATATTATATTTTTGCTAATGTTTGTTCTCAATTGAGGATATTAGTGAGAGGGGGGGGGGACAAGGTTAATAACCCCTCGATATTCCTTAACTTTGCGTAGAAATTAATATGCAGAAAAAGTATTTTGAAACTAACACCCCCTTTGTCTAATTTAATTTGTCATGGGCAAGCAATATTTTCACATGACATATATCACATTTATGGTTGTACCTAATTTGTTATGGTTTGTTCCACACAAAAAAAATGTATTTTTTCATCATTTATTGAAATATTTTCACTTCATGCTATTCATAGCAAATAAATAGTATGTAAGTAAATAATATCTAAGTAAATAGTATTTCACATCTAGCTGTATGTAATGATGCATTCCATTTGCCTGTGTTGAAGTAACTCATGGCTTCACTGTGCATTTGGACTCGTTAGCATTTAGACTCGTGAGCATTTGGACCCGTGAGCATTTGGACTCATTATGTGTATACATAGAGGTATAAAACACCAAGTAGACCAAGACACGACCAAAACTTGACTTACTGTACTGGTCACAATTTCAACATTTGACCAGTCGTGTCATGCAGTCGAGGACATTTTCGAATTCCCACTTCACTGCCCATGTTCACAAGTTCCGAGATAAATAGACAAATGAAATGAAACATATATCCCACAAAATGTCTAACATTCCAGGGTCAGTTGTCAGTTAAAAAATAAGGTTTTTGAATAATATCTTTTTTAAGTTATTTTTTTTAGTTAATATCAGAGGGAATTGATTCTTCGGACTGTCTGACACATTGTATACTGTGTTAGAGATACTATGCATGTATGTAACGAACTACTGGCTGCGTTTGTAATCATTATAGAAGATTTGGAAGTTGTTTGTGTACAATTTTCTTCTCCGTTGACTTCTTTGTTTAGAGGTGAATGGTGGTCTCAGGGTTTTCCTGGGATGGGTACAATTAATTAGGGGAGGGGGTAAATAACATTTCAGCAGGAGAGGTGAGGGGAGAGCACATCTACAATTTTTTATGGATCTAAGGATCCAATTTGTCAAAGGATCTAAAGAAAATGTGCCGCATAAGTAAACTACAATGTGATATCGAGCAGAAAATATTGGTTTTGGAGAATCAAACTTTTATCAAACTTTTATGATGGGACAGTTATTGACTATGTGTGCAACTCACACCCAGTTGTGTATAATGTTGGTTCAAAAATTTATAGAAATTTGATGTTCGGGAATGGAGATTTAATTATTAGAAACTCAAGATTTGCATCGAGATTACTGGAACATGGTACTGGAAAATGACACTTCCATGCCATGTGATTGGTAGCTATTGAATATGCATGTAAACCTGAATATGTATGAGAAACTCATACATATTCAGGAATGGAGTTTTAATAATATGTAATTGATGTTAGTGAATATGCACAAGTCGTAAAATAAAAATAATACCCGCCTCTTGCATATGCATTAGCTCCTGCGCTTCCGTCGTTCCTTTAACACTAGACTAGGTTGAAAGAAATTTAATAGAAAATGCATAAAGAATTTTTTAAAAATTGTTTTAGGTAAGGTAACATATTGAGAAGTATGCATATATTACATTGACATATTAATATGTTGATAAAGTGAATTGAATGTATTTGAGATATTTTAAGGAAAGATTATCACAAGTATTCAACAAAGTAGAGTGGCATATATGGATTGATAAAAATGTGCTGCTAATTCCGACTGGGTGATTCCATTATGTGGAAGGTATTCTACAACATTGCAGGTATATAAGAATGGATGCAAATAAATTGATGAAATTAAATGCAGTTTGGAATATGATTTAAAAAAAAATGATCAGAATTATTTATAAATTGAAATCTTGTAAAGGACTGTGGCATTAGTCTATGTAAAAAAAAATGTGTATATAGTTGTGTGGCGGTGAATTATATGGATTCCACCAAAATCAGTGTATAAGTTTGATACCATCAAAATGATAGAAGCCAATAATAGATGGATTAATGAGGGATACTTAAAAATTTAAGTGTGCTGTCCCTAACTTTGAATTATATGTGTGATAAAGTGTACAGCTTAATGTGGTCCTCTGAAGAATCTTTCAACAAAAGACGTTTCTTTCATGCTGTGTTACCCAGCCAAGCTTATGTATATGCAACAACTATTTATATAACTCATTAGCATATGATGAATATTTAGAATGTGAGAGGGGAATCGACTTTGATATTTAATCAGTTAAAAAATATTTCATTGCTGCAATTGGAAAATGACTATATTTAATTCTGGTGTGGACGGCAATTTTTATCTTGCAATTGCATATTGGCATGAATATGCATGATGATACTAATTATAATAACATATTCTCATGAATATTCATAATGTTACTAATTATGTTTAAATACAACTCTGATTATGTTGATCAATCTATATCAATGAATAATTGGAGAATTTGCAATCAAATATCAATTTTTTTTTTAATCCAAATATTTCAAAGATGGGCTGTATGTTAACCAATTTAGTGAATACCCGCCCGAGTCTGCATTTTTCAGCTGCATAATTTGTTAACTACAAAACCAAACACTTATACTGAGGAAATTAGTTTTAATGGATGATCTCAAAATTTAATGAATATTTATGATGTACTGACTCATAATAATATATATAATAATAATAATTATATTAATTGCGAATAAGGGAAGTCATTTTAGGGAGATTTTATTTGAAAGATATCTTTAAGGTTGCAGATTGAGCATGCACCAACAATATTGATGTTCTAATATGGTTTACTATTCTTGTGAAGTAAGTAGTAAGTTCAATCGTTTTTAAGATTAATTCTTGAAGTACTTGTAAATAATAAATTTTACTGCACCCAGAGATGTATAAGATTAAAAACAAAATCTCATAACGAAAGTTATGAGCCGACATGTATGTTCTTATATGGTTTACCATTAACTATTTAATAGAGTTAAATAAAATTTCAGTTCAGTACTGTAAATAAAAAATCTTGCTGTACCATTAGGTACCCTGTAAGGGCCTTTGTTCGGATATTGTGCAAAGTAAATGTAAATTTGCCAGTTAAAATGTGTCTTTGTCATCTTTGGTTGCATTAGCAAAAGGAACCTATGTAATCAGGTTGGCGTGTGTATGTGTGTGCACCAGTAAAAAATGTCAATGGGTTGACCCCCGGTGACCTTTGTGTGTGAAGTTATACAAGTTAATTTTTAGACATTTAATGCAATAACTCCCAGGATCTGACACGATTGATATTTTGGGACAAGTTGTGAACGAGGTAGTGGAACATTTTCAAACTTAACGGTCATGTGATCCAAGGTCACCAAAGGTCAATTAATAGTGAAAAACTCCTTTTTTTGGTGGAGAAAATGAGCAAAGATTTGTGTGGGGGGGGGGGGGGGGGATTCTTAC
>JAODFY010129452.1:0-11317 GCA_027580055.1 Paracaudina chilensis | reverse complement strand
TACAAGGTAACATTATTAAGACCATTGTGTAAAATAGCGACTTTTGAGGTGAAAATGGCCTGAAACAAACCTTAAATTGATCCATAGTGATGCAAAACGAGTTGCACTTTCGAACTGAATGTGAAATTCGGTAGGGTGACATGTTGCTACGGTGAATGGAACATTGTGTTAGTGCGCAATTTGAAGAGGTGCGCAAATTGACAACACCTAACGAATACTGTTACTTGTGTTAGTGTTACTAGGCCTAGCCTATGCCTAGGCCTACAACAACAACGTTAGCAAAATACGTCATTGCTTACCACCTTGCGGAACCGTCGAAGCATCGGGCGGCCTTTCTGTATCTGGTCCATTTCCTTTAGCCGACATAATTAAATGATTTCAGACTATTAATACAAATATTTTCTTTTTACTTCAATCGAGTTAAATTTTACTCGTTCAGTTTTTATGTTAGGGCGAACGTAAACTCAACAACTACACTAGTGTAAAGTGTTGTATTGTTATTAATACTATAACAAGGTTATATAGGCCTATGCTACGGTGGCCGAGCTATGTTGTAGAGTAGAACACAGTATTAGTGGTGTGGTCAGATTTATTATTAGGCAGGGTTGCCACTCCCAATTTTTATTTCCCAGATAGTTTTAAAAAAATACCAGATTGGGGGATAAAACCATTACAAAGCACCAAAGATTTGTACAATGTATGTATTTTTTAGCACTGTTCTTTTATATTTTTAATAAAACAACACATGAAAACTTGAAGTACACTGCATCGGGACGTAAAATGTAGCTGAGAAATTATTTAAAATCAATATAAAAAATTAAAACGCCCATATTACTGAACATTGTTGTGCCTGCTTGAGTTACCTAAAAGCTGTACAGGCTAATTATAATACAGGGCTGCCAAGTCTCACGCATTGGGCGTGAGACTCACGCATTTGGGACCGATCTCACGCTCTCACGCTGACATCATAATTCCTCACGCAGAATGTCAGATTTCAGGAAGTTGAATAAAAAATGCCAAGTATAAAATAATTGATTGCTGAATCTTGTCTTTCCTACTGTACATGATATTGTAACTTCATCGATGGTGGCCTAGGCCACTATCTGGTGACAGGAGAGGCCGTTTCCTGCGATCTGAGGGGTTTAAAAAACCGAAAAATTTTCTGTAAGCTAAGCGCCAACCGATGGTGGCGCTCGGCTTAGATAGTCAACAAGCAAATCTCACTACAAGCTACTTACTCAAACTTGGCAACACTAGCGATTGGCGACAGGCACTCAAAGTAAATAAACATCCTTACGACCGGCATTCAAGGATCCTACTGACCGGCATACATACAAGAATATTGAGCCCTTGGCTAGACAGCTAGCATGTGCAAAATTATATTTATTTTACTGTTACACCTAGGTTAACAATACAAGTGATATGTTCTTATGTACATGAATTAGAATATGATATGTGTGCGAACGGAACTCACTTAGTTCATCATCGTCCGTGCGCCGATGGAACTTTCACCATTGAGTGTAGTTTTACCTACTCTTTTCTATCAACTTACCTAATTATCTAAATGATCCGTTTTCTGTAACATTTAAAACAATGATTTATATTCTTGATGCTAAATCCCCATTTTTGTTAATGAAGTGTTTTGAGCTATTGCTCTACTACACGCTGATGTCCTGTTTCTAATATACATACTACAAAGCACCCCCACCTTCTACTTCATACCCTGTGATGTATCAATTGTTATTTCTAAGGGTATGTTTTGGTTAAATTTACTTTTTTCAAGATCACAGTGTTCTTTACTACCATTTCTCGGAGAAGTGATAATTTGTGCTGGTATCGATGGTAGTATTTAGACAAAAGGTACACGTCAGAACCTTTTTATGAATGTATCTCTCTTAGATATCAATTGGCTTTTAGGACATGGAATGCCTTATATTATGTGCATACAGGGAATAAGGATAACATGGTAAATGGCAGTGATGATACTGCTCCTTTAAATTTCTTAGTAATACAAGTTAAAGTAGCATGTACATTATAAGTAGTATCTGTCATACAGGTGGGAATGATCATATGGTAAATGGCAGTGATGATACTGCTCCTTTAAAGTTCTTAGTAGTACTAGTTAAAATAACATTTATATTATTAGTAGTATCTGCATAAGGTAATTGGCAGTGACAATACTGCTCCTTTAAAGTTCTTGGTAGTACTAGTTTAAGTAGCATTTTCATTATAAGAAGCATCTGGCATACAGGGAATGATGATCATATGGTAAAAGACAGTGATGATACTGCTCCTTAAAAGTTCTAGTAATTATACTTTGTGTAATTATTTCTAACTCTTCCGAAGCCATGTTTGAAAAGATATATGGCTACAGAAATTCCAAGTACTTTGTCTCTCATCTGTGGAACCAGTTTAGAAGACAACAAGTAAAATTGCTCAGAACTCTCTACTTTCAAGAATTTACTAAAGACTTATTTCTACTGTTGTTCTTTGGTTAACTAATTTGGTTTTATTGTAAATCTTGAACAGTGACTTTTTGTGTACTGATTTGGCAATATATAAATCCCATTTTATTACTTTAATAGCCTTTTTATAATTTAAAATAGCCTTTTCATGTATAAGGAATATCAGGCATACAAGGAAATGAGGGCTGTGTAGTACATGTAGGGTAGTGATGATTCTACTCCTTTAAAGTTCTAGTAAAAAGTTAAAGCTGCCTTTTCATTATAAGAAGTAATACAGCATACAGGATTGTGTAGTACATATATGTCAGCACTTGATATCACAAATTTGAAGTTCAAATAGTTGAATTGAGCCTCTTCATAAGTGTTTTTTTTTCTTTTGTCGGAGCAAAAAGGATAATTGTGGGCTTTGGCAGGGACAGGCTGATAAGAGGTGTGTTGCATTCATTCTTGTGTTATTTAGAAGTATTACATAGAGGGCAGTATTTCAGAACAGGGGATCAGATGGGAGGGAGTTACGAGTGATTAAAAACCTGCCATTATGACACAGGTATACACATGTATGGATGTATTCTCCATTGATGTTTCATTGTTGCATTTTGAGTTTCCTGTTATATTGTCAGCGTTAGGAGTGAAACAGAAACAGGAGGAAATAAGAGGCTGTAGCAATGGTGCAGTAGCTACAGTATGTAATATCTGAATGTACTGAAAAACTGCTATCATCATCAAAACCAATCTGCAGGGTTTGTGTTTCAGAAAATCACTCTAATCACCCTTAGATGACCTTTGACCCAAAACACCTGAATATTCCAAAGGTAGCACTACTATATATATAAAAAGTACAATCTGTAAGAGGAGGTGGCTTTTAAGCATTTTCATGACTCCTAGGAGATGATATATGACTCCTAGATGACCTTACCCCAATAATGGCCCATCACTGGGTCCACTGGGTCCATCAGGACCTGGTAAAGCATTTCCAAATGGTATCAATCTGAACAATTGTGGATAGACAACTAGATGGATAGACAGACAGACAGTTAGACAAATTAAGCACAATCACAAAACCAGCATAGATGGTATGAGCTAAAACTCTCCATATGCCATCTTTTCAACTTTTAACAAAGACACTATTGTAATGAAATATTGGTTTGTCAATCTATGATGGCGGAATCTACAGTAATACCATACCTGTCGTAATATAGCATAATTACCATGTATGAACTCTTCATGTAATAATGTTTTTGACAGCCCAGGCGAATAAGAGGCACAGGACCATTCATCCCATATTTACCATGGCATGAGTGCTACAGTTTATATTACACATCAAGTATAATGTAAGATACATGTAGGTAGATGCAAGCCAAGTAAATACAGTAATAGCTAATTATGAGGTAACACATTACTTTTACTTTTTATAAGTAGTTTCACTATCTATACAATTGCCTATTACTAATTATATTGAATACATGAATGTTGCCATTTGAAAGTTGAGGCAGAGAGAGATTTGGGGATGACCATTTCTACATATAAAAAAGATGCCAGAATGCTATATCATGGTAAGACAGGATATGCTAATTTAGTTATATGAGGTAAATCAGTATGTGCTTTAAATTATACGTATTAATTTATATCAGTCTGTATGTACATGCTCTACTGTATATACCCAGACTAACAGAAACAAATTGACAACCACTTGTTCCACATATATGCCTACATACAGGTTGCACACAAAAATTCTGCTTCTGTGAGACAGATGTGTTATATATATACTATCTATGGGTATTAACTGAATGCCCTTTTTAGTTGCAAAGTGGCACTTTTTTAAGTTTCATAAGGGGCCATATTCAGGGTTCTACAGTGTTGGTTGACCAGAAGTGTTGCAATTATAATTTCTGTGTGCTTTTATGGCTTTTGTACTAGGACTTTTTAATCGAGTGTTTTCTTTCTCTTTTGAAAGCGGTACGTGACGCAGTGAGCATCGCTATATAAAACTATTTTATTATATTATTATTATTATTATAAGGTGTACAATAGTTAATATACTGCTAATATGCTGAGAGTAATAATTAGGACAAGGAGAATATTGTAAAATTATTTAAGTGAGAGTTCTTTCTTTTAAATAAATGAAAAGAATTGGAAGCAATATAATATCCCAAGCATATGGCAATGTAGATAATTTGACCTACTGTAAACTACAGTGCTGCATACGACATTTAATAACTGTGTATAGATTGTGATCATTTATGCTGTCACACTTTTCTTGAGAATTAAGTCTTGAAAGTTGTAATGTTTTGACACACTGTATAGTAGGCACTTGTTTCATAATAGTGGTGTCGCCAGAATTATTGCAGTATGGAAGTGACGCCACAAGGTTTTCCAGGTATTATGAATGTCTGTGCAGTACCTTTCATAGATTCCCTTTCATTGGTTAGTAAACATGATAGATTGAAAGTTGCATCCTTTCAATAACTGTAGTAATAGAACATTGAAGGACACAAGCCATATCACCAGGTGATTGATGTATTACTCAAGGCAGCAAGGTGGTTTTAAATGGTTCAAGATATTTATGTCACATCAAATTAAAAAATTATGCTGATTTAGGTTATATGCAATGATGTAATGAGATTGCACACCCACGATGTATAATGATAAATTGTGTAACTGTACACTGTAGCTGCATGTTGCATCTGAAAGAAACAACCAGAAAATAGACATTTTGTGATTCCTTGCTTCCTCAATGTTGAATTACTTTTGGACTCTGTGTAAAGGTGATATATTGTAGGTTCCTAATACCTACTGTAGGAAACATACATAAGGGAATGCTTGACATTCAACTCTCAAAACATCAGCCTGCTCAGCTTGTATTCTAATATCCTGAAAGATTTCCACCTCTTGCAAAATCACAATCAGTATATACCTAGCATGTTTCCATTGTGTTAAAGTTAACCTGAGGAGGTTTTCAGGACTTGACCCAAATTACCTTTGACCTGAAGAAGGTTTATCTACTTAGTACTACCAATTATTAGATTCTTCCAAGTTTCCCCTTATTCCCCCCTAGCCTGATTTACAATGTTTTCAGCACAATTGACACATGTTGACCTCAAATGAACATTGACCTCTTAAAAAACAATACAGTTTTATATCTATTCATTATGGCCTTTGACCTCTTAGTATAAAATAAATAGGGTTCATGTACTCCAGGAGAGTTAACCTACAGTACCAAGTTTGAATTTCCCTCACTTTCCCTATTGATTACGAACAAGGTGTCACACAAACACAGGTGGGTTTTACATTCAGTCCGAGGACTCCATTGAAATTTCCTTTATCCTAACCCTAACCTTGATAATACCCATTGTTCAAATTAATTCATTAACCTGCTGCAAAACCTGTCCACGCCAACGTGATTACATAGTTTCCTTTTACCTTCAGCAAGGAAGTGCTGCGCAATATGTTTTCCATGTATTTGGAACATAAGTCCTTTCATTCATTGGTCAGTTACGACAGTTGCATCATTTGAATTAGTAATACAATGAAGGGCACAAGTCATATGATCAGGTGAATGAATTCAACATGTGTGTGAGAAAATGGAGGAAAACTACACTCTGGTGAACGTCTCATCACAGTAACATGTTGAGCTTTTGATTTTTATTAATTAAATAATGATATATTTAGATAATAATATAAAGGCATGATGGAAATTTTGCAGTGATTTTTTAATCCAAAATTAAGGGTGTTAATTAGCTTTTTTTTAAGAAGGTAAAGAACTCTCATACCAATTATGCTAGAAATGTGCTAAATTGGTCATTTGTATGGGACTTCCACAAATCACAAATTTCATGGGGAAGTCCGAGAAATTTACTTTGGGGCCAGATCGACTTACATTGACCACGAAGCTACTGACGGGCCCGATTGAGTTACATTGACCACGAAGCTACTGACGGGCCCGATCGACTAATATTGACCACGAAGCTACTGATGGGCCTGATCGACTAATATTGACCACGAAGCTACTGATGGGCCCGATCGACTTATATTGACCATGAAGCTACTGATGGGCCTGATCGACTTATATTGACCACGAAGCTACTGATGGGCCCGATCGTCTTACATTGACCACGAAGCTACTGACGGGCCCGATCGACTTATATTGACCACGAAGCTACTGACGGGCCGATCGACTTATATTGACCACGAAGCTACTGACGAGTAGCCTTGGTCTATCTGTCGACAAAAGAACATTGAAAAAGAAAACCAGAATGCAGGCATACGTGAGGTTCCTTGCTTTGTTGTGAATATGTCACATTTTAACACAAAACAACAAGCACTCATCAGTTATCATCCAACATCAAATTGGATGCCATATGATCCCCAGTGACCTCATATGACCTCTATTTGCAATTTGAAGATTTCAAAATTGGGTGTACATGACCAGTGTCATTACGATGCAAAATTACCAGAATCCTGCAATTTTATGACAAATGCTGATACTTATCCCCCCCCCCCTCAACATATGTAGGGGAGTAATCACAGTGGAATCCTTGCCAGTAGCCTCATTAATATTCATGAGCATTATACAAACAAATTATGATATGGCAAATCTATGATAGCTGTCTGCAAAATGTCACAGTTGGGTTTGTACATGATGTATGTTTGCACACTATCATGGCACATAAAGGCAATGCCATGCAATGATAGTATTTGGATTCTTTCATAAGTGTGCCATGCATAGTCTATTGCTTCCTTTTCACAAGCCTATGTGTGCTAACAGTGAAAGTTCAGGATGGTTTCAATTGTTGTGAATAAATATTTTGGCAAATTTAAAGCCAGATCGTGAATGGATAATATTCTGATCAGCATCATAATCCGATCAGGGCGTATACATCTTAAATAACATCACATAAACGTGCGTGATGCAGTGGAATGGAAGCAATAACAACTATAAACTGCATGGTAAACATTGTTTGACACCTAACAATCATATTAATAAACCACGTCCCATGAAACAAATCAAAACTTGAAGCATTTAGAATAACTTATCTGAAGACAGAACTTATTTTCTTCTGTATGTAATAACAAGAAATTTGTACATCGTTTGCACACAAAATGTAAATTCATTGATCGACTCAAGATACCTCTTTGCAACAGAATGCCAACAAAAGTTGTCACAGTTATATAAGTGCACCAAAACTTGCGATTTGTTGCACTTATTTTCTCACAAATGGGCTTAAACTTACTCCAAAGCAGTTATAAAGATTTACTGTAGGCCTAAATAAATCTTTAGCTATTTACAGCTTGTTGATTATAAACTTTTAACTTGTTAGGCTTTATATATATTTTTTTTACAATACACTTCTTAGGCCTAACTTAGGAGATCAGACTATGGTACCGATACCGCCATGCTACTGGTGATTTTTTAAAGGAACTTTGGGCAAAAGGAATAGGCTAAGCCTCTAGGCTAAAATAACACACTGATATAATACTGAACCAATGTGAATGCATGGATTTCTTTCCTAGAACATTCTGAAGCGAAATTTGGTTTGGGCATTTTATTATGCAGGATAAGCGGTTTCATGAACTTTTAAGTACTGAGATGATAATGACATGTGGTCACAGGTCAAAGTGAGGATAAATGGTCACACACGTAGCACTTCACAATGTTCATGTTTTCCGAATGCCACAGAACAAATTGTAGACAACACTGATGAATTCTGACGTGATGACTGTTTTAGAATATTTTTATCGAGTATGGTATGATTTATATAAGTTTGCAGGCTACGTTACAAAGGTATGGGTGATTTTTGTGTTTTTCACACTAAAGATAACAGTTTGAGCATGTGCACACTTGAAATCATGAAAAATGTCTATTACAGGAATGAGGGCATAATGTTACCCATATTTGGTGCTAGAATTTGTTTTTTTTTAATCCTGATTCATAGTTGAATTTTTTTTTTTTAATACTTTATTGTATACAACATGAAGCTTTATTGAACTGCATGCAAGTCATTTTCCAGCCAAGCCACACCAAATTACAGCTTCCTATATTTATCTAAGTTATTTTTACAGGACTTACAATTCAGTTGTTATTATGATTATTCTTTTAAAGTGATATCAGAGCATTGTTTTCATCATACTATCATATTACTGCCGACAGACCCAATCACAAAAAAAAACATGTAAAACAGTGCGGGCTGGCCGCCTCTTTTTACATCCCCACTCACATGAGAAGGCACTGGTCCTCATGTTCTGAATTTCGTTTTTTGTCGGATGCCTTCGAAGATTTTTTGAAGCTCATGCGTTGGATCAGGCTCTTGCGGCTGACTTTTCCTTTCAAGGAGTTCCACACGTTCCCTGACGAGGATGGGGATTTATGGGACATTGCGGTGCTACACGCCATCCATGGCGAGTCAAACACACTTCAGAAGAAAGATAAGTTTATTACGCAATCCCAACGTGAACCAAATACAAACTGAAATACAATCTTTCTGCAGATATTGAAACTCGCATCAATTTTAAATCCTTTGTAAAACCATGGAGAAACCACAATGATATACTCCGATCAATTTCCAAATCACAAAAAGTGTGAAACTTATTTTTAACAGGCATTAGTTTCCAAGGTGAATTTGATAATCTTATTGTTCCAATTAGGCTATAAAATAACATGTGAAGTAAAGTTTCAACAATGTCTTCCTGGAATTAATACACTGCATTATAAATTCATTCACAACAAATTGAGCACACTACTACATGATCCAACTATGGTAATTAGGGGTCATATAAACACATGAAAGAGAAACTCTTTTGAGTTTAGCTAGGTAGGTATGACACATTATTTGATTGATCAGGGGAAAGTAGCCATTGCTCAAAAACAGTTCCTATGGCAACCTGCAATGTGTCCGCATGACAAATATCCACTTGTCCAGTAGCTGTGCAGTGCAAGTCAGAAGAACTATGTTATGCTATTGTTTCACTCCTCGCATAACAAATCTAAGCGTATACATTGCGGCAAGAATTTTTTTTTTTCAGTGACCTCAGAGAACCAGACAGGAAATGATTTTCCATCGTGTGAATAGCTCTGCGCAAGCTCCGCTGCTGGCTTCCTCCTACCGTGAGGAAAGGAGCCAACTTACAATCACACAAGAACGGACAGGTCGACGGAGAGCTCCGACTAAAGTATTAACAGTTGGCCCACCGGCAGCAAGTTTCCTGAGCTCGTGCCGGAGACAAGAGAGCATTTAAGTAGCACAGGAAACATATGGTAAACTATAAACAGAGGGCAAGGCTATATATAGGCAGAGCAAAAACCAAAATGGAAAGAGCACTTGTTGATTGTAACCAAGGTATGTGGCTATACCAGCTACTGTATGTTAAACTTGGGTCAAAGGTCAGAATGGTATGTCATTTAAACTTATACAAACAGGTTTATAATAGCAGGTGAATGCATGAGTTTGGGTATAAACTAAAAATGAAATCGACTTTGAATTGAATTAAAAATGATTCAAAACTAATTAACCTCAAATTTAATTGTACTCGTCTTTTTGAAATCCTGATTAATCATTGCATAAATTATATCTCTAAAAAATTTAGAATTTTATTTCAGACTAAAAAGTCACTAGAAAACCACAATTATTCTACTTAAAATTGCTGTCGGGAGTTATGTAAACCTTCCCAGTTTCGCATTTGCTCTTTTCAAAAAGCCAGTGTTTTTGTATGAAAATTAACGTTTTTTGCGTTTATATATGACAAAAAAAAATTCTGAGTTGAAACTCTCAAAGAGTGGTAATGATTGACAACATGAATAGAGTATGGTAGTTTTACCAGATGCCAACTATGGATTGAACATGTTACAAATTTTGTGACTCAGACGGTAACCTTTAATGTTGGTCTGGGTGGTAATTGTGTGTGTTCTTGTCCTATGAATCAAAACATTTTTCTGTATTACTCACTAGAGCCCCATTATCATTATAGACACTAATTCGGGGAACAAGAAATAGTACAGAGGCCTTGCCTGCCAGTTTGTGGTTTTGCCTTCACACTTTCATGGAGGGGTCTAGCTAACTGTCGTGACTACCAAACATAAACAATGTTCAACTGGTACTACTTCCAAATTCTAAACGATAAAAAAGGCTTGACGTCAGACCACAGCTAAAAAAAAACTTCAGAAAGCCATTCACAAAGTTTGGTCCCTTCCCAGATGTTCAGTCCTCGTCAAGCACCCGAAAAAGGACTCTTACTTCCAGGACCCCTCGTCACCACATTCCATCCCAATTCACTACATCCTCTCAGTCACATCACTAACACCAATCATCACATTCTTCAGCCCTCAGACCGTCTTCAGCGAGCCATCCCAGACTAGCCATTTATTGCCTACAGATGCCAACCTACATGACATGCTTGTCAGAGAGCCCCAGTCCCACCTCTCATTACAGACTCTACACCTTTCCAGCATGGAACCTTTACAATTCTCCTTCTAGATGTGTCGTTTGCAAGGACCATATACATGAAGCTGATTCCATCACCAGTCACTCCAACCAATCCTTCTACAAGTCCAAGGGCCACATCCCCTGCACCACCACTAACTATGTGATTTATATAATTTCTTGTAGAATATGTGTGTTCATTAGGCCTATGTCAGAAAAACCAAGACCACACTAAAGTAGTGTTTCTACGGCCATAGGTAAAGTCCTGTCAAAACCAATAAAACTGAAGCTCAGGTAGGCCTCCATTTCAACCTACCCAACCACACTATCACTGCTATGATTCTACAGGGCATTGAATCTACAATCCCCACCAAAATACCTGGGACAAAATCTCAAATGTGATGCAGTTTACGTCTACTGCATGTCTCTAGAACTCCA
>JAODFY010129341.1:0-11318 GCA_027580055.1 Paracaudina chilensis | reverse complement strand
GGCAGGCGGCCCCTTATACAGCGGAGTGGTATAATACTGAAGCTTTCTTGTACTGGTATTCAGTGGCGTGCTCAGGATTTCAAAGGGGGAGGGGAGCAAAAATAATTCCCCGACTGGATTTCTTGTTGGGTATTGCTGAGATTGTCTGTAAAAACGCTTTACGGCACGACACGCACTAAGCGTGCGTAGACCACAACCCCTCTCCCATATTCCCCAAGCAGTTCTAGGCCCCAAACTTAAATTTTCTGGCGACGCAACTGTATACTATGGGTCCAGTGCTCTTTTACAAATGGTGCACACACACCTCTGTAGCGAAGTTAGTTTGAACTCACGATAATTGTGACTCCTACTTCTAAAATGCTTGCGCGTATAGGTCCCCACACCCCCGTTTGCCCCAAGCAGTTCTCGTCCCTGATATTTTCTGGCGACGCAACTGTATACTACGTGTCACCCATTGTTCTTTTATTTTCGTTTCAATTGGGCGTTGGAAGTGCCGAAGAAAGACCGTGGAAATTATCATACAATTATAACTATTATTATGTATAATTAGTTATTATATATAATTTCTAACATATAGCCAAGGGCTTCGCGGAATTCGCGCCTTCAGCGCTCGTATATGTGAACGTGTGCCTGGATTTGCCGGCAAAACCATTGGTGTTCAGGTCTCACGAGGCAGACCTCTCTACAGCGGTATGACGTCAGTGTCACGTCATGTACTCTGCGCATGTCACTCCATTGACTTACACACTAAAACTTTGATAATTCGTAAAGGTCACAACACCATGTTAGATCACCGCAGCTCACTTATGCTATACCCCTCATATGAACGCTCACATCCTAACAATTATGGCACAAACAAATTGCCATATACCGTTTACATTTTTTTTGCTAGGAGGGGAGGAATATTACTGTCAGTGCATCGCCCTGAAAACTGCGTTGGCGGAGGAACATCAAAACCATCAAACCAGTGAAATTACACTCTAGCTCCCCGTAATATCTGCCTCAACCTTCCACATCCCCCTATCCGCACAACAACCTGACGCCGCCAGTGTCCTTGTTGGTAAAGCAACAACTCACAGCACAGGTACAATAAATAAAAGAAACACTTTATGTATCAAATGAATCAGCTATACCATGTTTATTGAAACAATAAATATTTTAAATTACAATGAAATGCATAATTAATTATATATTTTTTTTCATTTACTTATATAAGTTAGCAATAAGTTAGTAAAATATATGTATTTATCTAAATGCAGTTAATAAAAAAGAAGTTGAAATTTTCGCTTAATCGCGAATACAATTGATTCCCAATACATTTGGAAAATGTCTGATGATAATAATTTTTAGATATTGGTATCTTAAAATGATACCAGAAATATCAAATAATATGAGCACATTTAAGTAATGTGTTTATAAAGTTATGGCAACGTGTAACAATAAATAGATATATCAATAATTCAATAAATATTATCAAAAAATAGATATATCAATAATTCAACAAATATCTGTCAAATCCAAATCTGTCAAAGAATACAACTTAATTTCGACAGTTATTGTTCTATATTGTTCTATACTCTTTGTACCAAAGTGAAATAAGACAAAGACCTTATACAATTATAATAATAACTAAAAGGTCTATAATAACTATAGGCCTATGTTTTGCGAGTCAGAGTTTTAACGACTTTTCGTACAGCATGGATGGACCCGTAATATTATTATAATACTATAACATACTATTATAATAGTATAATTATAAAACTAAAATATTATGTTATGGTATTACAATACATTACTATAATAAATTAATGTAATATATTATTATAATACTATAACATACTATTATAATATTATAACATACTATTATAATACTATAATAATACTATAATATACTATTATAATACAATAATATTCTATTATGTTTTCATGACCAGATGATATTGCTATCACATAGTACTGCATTCTGTATTGACGTTACAAATATAACTCTAACCCCCACCCCCAAAATAAAAATAAATAAATACAAAATATAATTCAACGAACTTTAACCAAAAAAAGGTAAAAGACGACACAAAAAATAATTTAATAAAAATGAATGTTAATACAAACTAAACTGCTATTGCATCAATTGGATAAGTATTGTGCGACTGTGAACTTATCCGTTGGAAAAATTGAGGAATTGTGTTAATTAATATTGCAGTTTACACAAAGACCATCTATTAAATACAATTTTTAATTAAAATACAACAAAATTAAATAAGATGTTTCCATATTCTTTCATCGAATTATATATATTTATATAGGAATATAGTTTGCTGATGAATTCACTGGCAACTCGCAGTAGTATAGTTTATCTTGTTTTTATTCACATGCTTTAGAATTTGGTTGCCCTCAAATCCAAATCTTTGATTCTCTCATTTTTTTTATCATTAATATATCTTCACCATTTGGCAATTTAAAATGTCTTCTAAAACGTTAATGACGACATTACAAAATATTGGAATGTCTATTGTTGACCTGAATTTCTTTCAAGTTAAATTTATCATATACAAATAAACACCAGACCAGCGTCCTTCGATTGTGATGATTTCAACTGATGTCCATCGTGTTTTTAAGCTTCACATGTTTCAAAGTTTTGGTATCTTGCTTTATTTTTTTGGTTCATTCGCATTTTTTGGAGGGCGTGCATCTCTTTTACATATTTCTTTGTTTGTTTGGGTGTCAATCATAAATATAACCATTCCACTTTTGAGAATTGTCAAATTGTTTTATTTTTGTTCACGAATATGTTATTGCGATGACACTCTTATCCCACTCACATTTTTGGAAAGCGATTTAAATGCGACAATTTGACAACTACTGCAGAAAACGTAGAAATTTATCTTCATTTCCCGCAATGTGAGGCATATTATAGGCATATTATAGGCATATTATAGGCATATTATAGGCATATTATAGGCATATAATGTTTTGGTTAGGAAATGGCTTTATTTTAAATAAAAAAAAAATATATAAATGATGGAAAGGAAAACGACTGTGATGTGTATGATTCTATGGAATTTCTCTACTCGCATGGAAAAAGCGACGAAATCACTTTTTCATGGCAGCACGAATCTCCGTTGTACCGAGGGTGAATTTGACCTCCGCAACACAATTGCCGCTCCGGGTCCCTGATGACCCCGTTGCCGCAGCACTCCCCGCCCGCTATATGTCTGTGCACCAGTCCGTCACAACAGGTGTCGCGCGACGCATCGAAGCCCGTCTCGGTCGAGCAGCATTGGTTTTCCGATTGCATGATGTATTCCATCCCTCCCGTAGCGCAGCAGGCATTGTCGATCTGGTTGAATTTCATGCTACCGCAGCATTTGTCACCGTCGTCGATATCGTCGTAGAGGCTTGCCTCGCAGCATAGCTTCTCGCCGCTCGGCACATACAGGACTCGTCCGCAACACGTTTCCTTGTCGTCTGTCCGGGGATATCTGAAAACAAATTGTATCAAATCAAATAGACGGTTACGTTATTTCAAGTGCGCATGCCCATAATGAAATCTCGAAACAAACGCGAAAATCGACTATACATTTATCATTACAAAGTTAACGAAAGCGTAAATAGAAATGGTAAAAATACTGCATAAAAATGTTTCTATTTTACTTATAGTTTGAAGGAATAACTTTCACTGTATACCGGTAACAATGTATTGCGCTGTGTTCAATGCTTATATGACCTTTGACCACATAACGTTTACCTGAAATCGTGAAATGAATTATTGAAAAAATAGTCCAGACAAATATAAAGGGTAAAAGTTCCATCATTTTGGTGGTTGAAGATTGATGTTTGAAATAAATTTATAATTTGTGATGTCATCATTTCACTTGTGCTGAAAAACACTTTTCTTTTCTTTTTGATAGGCTAATGGACATGCTTTTTAGCGTATCAATTTGCAAAAGAAAAAACATTAATGAAAGAAAAACACAAATTCTATACAATATTTCTTAATTAAATTGGAAATGTAAACTTGATTTCAAAAGTCGGTATCTCAACAACCACTGCTACTGCAATGAGACTTTCACAATTAAGTGTATAGTTTTCCCGCTTTTTTTTAAACCAAAAAGTCGTTTATTTTTCAATGTATACTATTCTTTTAAATGACCGTTGTAAAATACATAAAGTTTCAGGGTACCATGGATTATGGATTATTCACCACACTATACCCCTGGTCTTAACGTGTTCGGAACTTACTTGATATCCAGGCAACAAATCTCGCTCTCGCTGTCGTACTTGTCGCCGCCGCAGCATTCGAAGTTAAGTCCGTCGTACGAATTCCCCTGACATATAATCTGTTCCGCTGAGATGCGACCGGTTACGGAATGTCCTTCGCAGTACAGGTTTCCGGAAGGATTAGGGTAAAGATTGTCAATGCAGCATAGCTGAGTGCTATCGTGTTCGTTGTACGTTTTGGTACCGCAGCAAAGATATCCTGTAATGATCGAACGGGATAGAATCTAACTGCTGTAATATGATATGAATATGTATTTTATATAAATAAAGGCCGGATAGGAAGTAGCAAATGCACGCAAATCCTCTTAACGAACGTGACGGTGATATATTGTACGGGTACATGTTGTAATATGGTATTCATATTTATAATATATATAATTAAATACGGGGTAGAGGAGTAGCAAGGATATACAAATATACACTATAAACGAACGTGATAGAATCTACATGTTGTAATATGTGATGAATATTTATATAATTCTGATAATTAAAGGCCGGGAGGACTCCGTATTGCCCGATATGCATCCGTTAATTGATAACATTGCGTATCGATCGTAGAATTGAAAAGATTCTTCCATCTACCCAAGAAAGGTTTGTGATGCACAATTTCACAATTTTTACAGTCACCCCTTCCCCCAAGTCAATCTCATGGGGCATGCTGCGACCTACTACTATCCGTGGTCCCCTTCACCAATAAGCATAGCAATACGATTGATATGACTGTATGGATATACATTATTTCGCGAACGATGATACTCGGTGACCAGAAGTAGTAACAAAAATTGATTTTTGTAATTTGAAGATTTTTCGTAAGTGCGCGTTTAGGGGCTTTAATAACCATCTTGCTCTCTTTTCCATGGGGAGGACGGTTTTTATTTATGGATAGAGAATTTTCTTATCAAACTCACCTTCTTCCTTGCTGAAAAGGACCCCCTCACAGCACATGTGCGTTTGCGTGTTGTACCCCTCCCTGGTGTCGTGGGCGCAGCATTGGCTGGACTCATTGCAGCACGTGTGGTTCGGGGCGATGAGATGGCCATCGCAGCAGGCGTGGTGAAGCTTATTGTAGAAGAACTTGGAGTCAGTCTCGAAATTGTAGCACGTGTCTGGGTTGTCTGCGATTTCTTCAATTCGCCTGACGTTTTCGGAATCGTCGCATCCGTAGTAGCGACTGTCGTAGACCAGACCACCGCAGTGCCTGTAAGAAAGAGGGGACACAATTTATCTAGGTTAGTTAAACACCCCAAAATCGCCGATGATCGGATACAAAAAAGTAACCAACTTAGTAACCAACTCATTGGGACGTGAAATCTGGACCACATCTAGTCATTAAATTATTATAAAGGTATGTGTGTTTAATCACGGTAGTCTAATTAATGTAAAAGGACAATTTAAGATCGAGATAACACAATTGCTGATGAATGTTTTGTAGCGTCAGTAGAAGGCCTTATTGCAGTTCTCGTCCATGCTGAAAATCTGCTAGATTGGTCAGCCCATATGCTGTTATGTATGGGGCTTCGACCAAACACAAATCTTTTAAGGCGGTGTGTGAAATTCAATCTCGCCCAAAATGAATTGCACGCACTAGCTCCACATACCATATACTATAGCACAATCACACATATACGATCCATTGGTGATGTATATTCCTGAAAATCTAACAAGCCTTGTCATTTCAGGTCGACCACGCAAACCGATACGCCGTCTAAGGAACTATATTAAATCATCCATTATTAATGTAATATGTAGTTCTGTGGTTACAAGCAGCCTATATCTAGCGGCGAATACGACGTGTTCAACTTACGCTGAGACGTTGGCAGGGAAAGGGTATACGTTTCCGTTGTAGCAGGTTTCCATGGATGGCGAGAAGACGGTGGATTGGAAGGAATCGCAGCACTGGCTGTCCCCGAAAAACTTGCGAAAAAGGCTCCCCTTGCAGCAAATCTGTTCGTCGGTCTTGTATATTTCGTCCCCACAGATATTTAGTCCGGATGGGGTCGCCCGAACTCCCTTGGGTGTGCACACCTTGGCAAACGATAAAAAAAAAAGGCATAATTACGTCATATATACATAAACAGGCCACGACACATATAAAAAAATATAATTAAAAAGACAACGATGGACCTACTCCCATATTCATACTATTTTTTCGTTGCTGAGATATAAAATGTTGAAGTTTATTCTTCAAAATAAATGAAATCAATTTTCTGAAAATGCCAACTAATCAACCTACTTATTTGGAAGAAGAACTAATATTTGGAAGAAGATAAGTTCATCTTCATCATGATGAACTGTATGAAAAATTGGAAGTCACCGGGGGAATCCTCAAATATAAACAGAAACAACCAAATTGTTATTTTAATGGAACTTTCCTCATTATTGAATACTGCTACAGTTTTTCATCCTCTTTTTTATCAGAAAAATGTTCCCTGAACTTTTCTTTTAAACTGACTTACAAGCTTACAAAAGCATCTCTAAAAGCAATTTTTACTGACTATATTTTGTGTATATACATTTTTCATCTCCTTTAAAAAAATGTCTGTAAAATGTGCCTCGTATAATGAATTTACGATAATAAAAATAAGAACGTAAAACTGTTTACAAAACGGCTTAAAATAATAAGCAAATTAATCGCGTTTTACGATATGTAAAAAGTTTACCAGTACTTACCGATGTGTTGCTGTTGTAGTATATGGTTCGGCTCGAGCTGATCATATCCGTCTGTACGACACATGCTCTATCTTTGCCGGTCCTTCTATAGCACAGGGGCACACCGTAACAATCGTCATCCATAGCCTTAACGGATCCTAGCAAGGGGGGGGGATACAAAAAAAAGATACATTTTTAAAGAAGAACTGAAACAGAAAAGCATACAAAATGAAATTCTGAAATATTTACTATCTTTACTGGATAATTACATCACATTAATATCGGCGATACTTTGTTTCTGACATGACAATATCGATGTATAGGATATCGTTATTTCAAGCGCTAATTATATTACTAAATATCGATAGCCTATTCAGACTATATATAATCTATACGAAATTCCCATATTGGAACGAACATACTTTCACGAACGGCGCGAAGCCGAAAAAACTCTCAGAAATTATCGATAATGTATTTGTATATAGAAATGAGGTTAAAGTTGGTCAAATCTGGAAATGGCGAGCGACTCCCTACGGGGGTCGAATTCGGGACCATTCGCTGTGCGAATGCTCCACTACTGAGCTATAATGGTAAACAACCTTATTCGAAATCTAAATATATGTATATATATTTATCGAGTTTGTCTTTGTTGTCCGACGGATCGTATAAAATAATCAAACCAACTCTTTATACCAGAATTCTCTTTTTAACAAGAAATAAACGAAAGAGAATTCTTGAAATGTGTTGACGAAAAAACTAGGCTATATTTACTTACACACAATTTAGTGTGTTTTAGTGTACGTGGTTTATTGACGCGTATACAATAATCACACATGTGTGTTGTCAGTATATAACCTCGTTGGCAAAATTTTAAAAAATCGACCTAAACTGAAACCATTTTTAATTTAGCTACTCAATTACCTGATGGACAACATTTATCGGTCCTAAAATTAAACGTCTGGTCGCCTTGGCAACACGCTTCTTCCTCTGGATTATAGGATTCGCTCCCGCAACACTGGTCATTCTCAGATCCTTTCTCGACTACCGAGACACCGTAGTTACCACGGCAACACAGTTGCCTCTCGGTGTTGAATGTAATTCCTGCAGGAGCCAAAACAAAAAAGGTAAAAAAATAAATAAAAAGATGTGAATCCTGAAACATCGAGAAATTTACGAATGTGTTACGGTTGAAGATGGTCCCCCAAAATATTGCCATCCCAAATTCCCGGCGGTGGGGGCTGGTGGGTACATCCTGTTCGTAAAATTGGGGGAAGTAATTGCATTTGCGCCGTTGCGCCACGTAGTAACACTTGTTTGTCCATATTAATGTTGTACTTTATATGTACTCATCACCCCTGCCTAAAGGGTGTGTCTGCCCGCACCACCCCACACATACATGCATATACATACACACATCCCCCATGGACCAAATCCAAGCCAATTGCTTGCGGTTGGGCAGAATGTCATCTCAAAAAATGTTTTTTGAAAATTAAAACACAGTGGTGGTAAAAGTGGGGTGACACGTCTCCCCCTCCTCTTCTCATGATCGCCCCCACAACAGTATGACGGTTACTCACCGCCGGACATGACCTCGCAGCAGGCGTCCCCCTCGTCACTGTAATAATGGAGCTCCCCGCCACATTCGAATTGCTCCGTGGTAAGGTAAGCCGTCCTGTTCTCCTGATATATCTGGGTGATCCGGGGGATCTCGGGAACCCCTTCCTCGATGATCAAAACACCATCAATGCAGGTAGAGGCCTCCCTGTTGTACGCCTCGTCGAAACAGCAGCTACCGTTTCCTGTAAGAAGAAAAAAAGAAGAAAAGAAATCAATATTTTTGTTATGAATTTATCATCCCTCCCCATGCATGAAATTCCTCGAAGCCGCATACAAATCAACAAACGAGCTGAGCAATCTAGCAGATTTCTAGCATATTCGTGACCATAACTTTAAGAGATATGCAGAAGTATGGTTTAGTGATTATTCCAGAATGCCTCACCCCCTTAAAAAAAAATTACCCCTTCCCCTTCCTTAAAGTCACTTAAAGGCCAATTTTGTAAATTATACTCCATTTAAGAAAAAAAAATCGAGAAGGTTACAGCTGAAACATTGTCATTAATTTTGGCTTCGGGAATAACAGACTAAAGAATTGTTCCCCCATGGTGACGCCATTGATGCCTAACGTTATATCAATTGTGATTAAACAAATGTCTCCGTATGGCTGCAATTGAACAGAAAAAACATTGACAACCCTCGAGAATGAATTTTTTGTAACTTTTTTTTTTAATTTACGTCTTTACATCCCATCCCATCTCCATCGGTGATCATAGGTTTTGGATATAGCTATTTGAATGTGTGATCAAGCTGCGATATTTATAGCATATGTTCCATCTCGTGTCATACGCTCTTTAAACATAAACACGTATAGAGGCGGATGATAGCGCCCTCTATACTTGTGTCGCGATAGCGATCGTACCTCCGAGAGGGAGAACTTTACGATGGCAGCAGACTTCGTTGTCGGAGTTGAACGGTTTCTCTCCACAGCATTTGTTTGACGACCCCCGGGGTGACACGTTACCTTGGCAACATATTTCGTAGCTTCCGTCGTATGTTGTGTTGCCGCAACACCCCGTCGTGGAAGTGGGGCGGGCATTGACAATCTGGAGTGAGAGAATGAAAAGGCGGTGATTTGAGTTTTTTTTTAATTACAGCGATTCATGTACAGGTCCTATTATGTTCTATTTATATAGGCCTAATACATTGTGACATGATCATATGTGACATGACCTCGTGTGACATGGTCCTATGTGACAGGACCTCGTGTGACATGGCCATATGTGACATGACACTATGTGACATGATCATATGTGACATGATCATATGTGACAGGACCTCATGTGACATGGTCCTATGTGACAGGACCTCATGTGACATGACCTTATGTGATATGATCCTATGTAATATTTCGTCTGATCTATATAAATTGTAAATTATTTGTATTATTTGTAATCTTTCTTCTTCTAACATGTTCCTATGTGGAAAGTCCCAATGCTATTATACTCCACATAGGCCTAAGTTATGACGTGACATGGTCTTTTTTTATTTCGTCTGCTTTTTATAATTTGTGATTTATTTGCAAATGTTCCTCTTCTTATACCCGTTCCTATTAGTGGCATTTTCATATGCTCGTAATATACCCTCTATATAGGCTAAATTTATGACGTAATCCTATTTGAAAATTGTCCTATGTGACATGGTCATGTGTGACAGGATTTTATGTGACAGGATCTAACGGGATATTTCGTCCGACCTATAACTTGTGATTTATTGTTAATTTGTTTCTAAGCGATATGTTCCTGTGTGCATTTAATTGTTCCCCGTATATATGCCTAATATACCCCGTATATATGCCTAATATATCAAGTATTTGATAAATATTCCTTTGTGACATGGTCCTTTGTGACAGGATTTTATGTGACATGATCTTATGTGACATCTCGTCTGCTCTGTGTAAGTCGTAATGTATTCGGAGAGTTTAATATGAGTATATGTTACCTGCTCGCAGCACAACTGCGTGGACAGCTGGGATTTTTCCAGTCCGCAACATTGGTATTCACTCCCGGCTAGGAGGTGGACACTGCTATCACCAGCGGACTGGCAGCAAAGGTCGCTGTTCGGTATGTAAAGCTCTTGGGCCCCACAGCACTCCCCTATCCCCTGGATCACATTCCCCCCGCAACATGTGCTCGAGGTCTCGTCGTGAAGCTCACTTCCACAGCAGCTATGGCCTAAAAAAATGAAATAAACAAAACGTATAAATTAGTAATAATAATCACATGATGCTAAAGACTTCACTGTACCTTTTAGCCACTTATATCTAATACAAAAATATGTTGTTGACCAAATCACCAATTTACACCTATGGGTGACCAGAATGTTTGATTTGGGTGACAAGAATAGTCCAGTGAAAATGGAACTTTCTGATAAAAAAGAAGGAAAATCAACACTCGGTGAAGAAAATCTCACTACAATGGCATTAGCATTCCCCCCTCCCGCAAAAACTAACCTTCCTCACCACAATAGCATTAGCATTCCCCCTCCCCCAAAAACTAACCTTCCTCACTACAATAGCATTAGCATTCCCCCTCCCCCAAAACTAACCTTCCATCCGGTCTACAACTCTCTCGTTACAGCACTCCTTGAATGTCTTGTCGTATAATTGACCGGCGCAGCATCCCTGGACGGCCCGTTCGTACGAGACGCCAAGGAGCGGTGAAGAGTGGAAGCAGCAACCGTGGGTAGACCTGTCGATCACTTCCCGCCATCCGCAGCAATCGTGGGTAGCAGTTGCGTACACTTCTCCTGCCAACCTACCTGTATACAAAACAATA